>CM053791.1:529870450-530045450 GCA_028749045.1 Cupressus sempervirens | reverse complement strand
TGAACCTCCTCATGTAGACGCTTGATATGTTCAGCAAATTCCTCAGCTTCAGCACTTGTCCTCTCCCCTTGTTCTATCTTCCTCAACTCTGGTGCATTCCTTGGGCTACTCCCATATACAATTTGGAATGGTGATTTTCCAGTACTCCTATTTATAGAGTTAAAACTCTACCTGTGGTAGAATCAAATCCCATCCCTTGGGCTTATCCCCAACTAAACATCTCAACAAATTGCCCAGACTTCTGTTTACCACTTCTGTTTGGCCATCAATTTGTGGGTGATGTGTGGAACTAAATTTCAAGTCAGTTCTTAACTTTTTCCACAATGTCCTCCAGAAATACCCCACAAATTTAGTATCTTTGTCAGAAACTATGCTCCTTGGAAGACCATGTAGTCTTACCACCTCTTTGAAAAACAATTCTGCAATATGGACAGCATCATGAGTTTTGTGGCATGGAATGAAATGTGCCATTTTGGAGAACCTATCAACCACCACAAATACTGAGTCATTACCCCTTTGTGTCCTCGGCAATCCAAGAACAAAATCCATACTTATGTCCTCCCATGGCCTTGATGGAACAGGAAATGGCTAATATAGGCCAGTATTGTGACTAAACCCCTTGGCAACTTGACAAACCTGGCAACTCTGTACAAACTTCTTCACATCTTGTGAAATTTGAGGCCAAAAATAATGTTCTCTAAGAATGGAAATGGTCTTATCTCGACCAAAATGTCCTACCATCCCTCCACTGTGTTTCTCCTTAACCAGATTTTCCCTCATGGAACTTCTTGGAATGCACAATTGACTACCCTTGAACAACATGCCATCCTGAATCAAATAGTCTAACCACTTGGTTCTATCTACAACAACAGGTTCTTTACAAGCTTTCCATGCTTCAGCAAAATCAGGATCCTCCGGGTACAAATTCTTGAGTTCATCAAACCCAACTACTTCAACCTGCATTACTGTAAGCAACAACTGTCTCCTACTTAGTGCATCTGCAACCCTGTTAGATTTTCCACTTCTATGCTTCAACACAAATGTATAACTCTGCAAGAACTCTACCCACTTCATATGCCTCTGATTCAATTTACCTTGGCTATTTAGATACTGTAATGCCTGATGATCAGTATACAAAAAAAATTCCTTTGGCAATAAATAATGCCTCCATTTCTTTAAGGCCTGAACTATTTCATAGAACTCTTGATCATAAACAGAATACTTCTTCTTTGCATCATTCAATTTTTCACTAAAATATGCAATAGGCTTACCTTCTTGGTTTAATACAGTCCCAATAGCGCTGCCACTGGCATCACAATCTACCTGGAAAACCTTTCTAAAATCTGGAAGTGCCAACATAGGTTGTTCTGTTACCTTCTTCTTCAGCAATTCAAAACTTTTCATAGCTGCTACAGTCTATTTGAACTCTTTTCTATCCCCTCTTATTGTATCAGTTAGAGGTGCACATATGCCACTGAAATTCTTAATAAACTTCCTGTAAAAACTAACCAGACCATGAAATGATCTTACCTCAATAGCAGACCTTGGATTAGGCCATTCCAAGATGGATTTTACCTTCTCTGGATCCATTTTGAGACCTTTAGGTGATATAACAAACCCCAAATAGACTAACTCCCTTTTTGCAAAGATACATTTCTTTAGATTAATTAATAGTTTCTCTTCCCTTAGCCTTTCAAGGACACTACAAATATGTAGTAAATGTTCTTCCAAAATCTTGCTGAAAATTAAAATATCATCCAAATGGACAATAACAAATTTTCCCAAGAACTTCTTAAGTACCTCATTCATGAGCCGCATGAAGGTGCTTGGGGCGTTCGTCAATCCAAAGGGCATGACTAACCACTCATAAAGACCCTCCTTGGTCTTGAAGGCTGTTTTCCACTCATCTCCTTCTCGAATCCGTATCTAATGATAACCGCTCTTCAGATCTATCTTTGTGAAGTACTGAGCTCCACTCACGCAGTCCATAAGGTCATCCATCCTTGGCAAAGGAAATCGGTACTTGATGGTTATCCTATTTATAGCTCGAGAATCTGTACACATCCTCCACTCTCCATCCTTTTTTGGTGCAAGTATTGTAGGTACTGCACATGGACTCAGGCTCTCTCGAATCAAGCCCTTCCTTAACAGCTCCTGAACCTATCTATTTAGCTCCTCTGTTTCAGTAGGAGTCATCCTGTGAGCAGCCTTGTTAGGCAAACTAGCTCCTGGAATCATATCTATCTGATGAATGATTTGCCTTATTGGTGGCAATCCATCTAGAACATTATCAAAGATAATATCTCCAAACTCCCTTAGTAAATCTAAAACTTCAAGTGGTATTTCACTACTACCTTCTTTATCATTCCTAGGAATCAAAGTATAGCACATACGTTGATGTTTCATGCCATCTAAAAACTTCCTTCCATCAACAAGACAAATCCTAGCACTGCTACATACCTTTTCACCTTCCTTTTTCATGGGCTTCAATTTGTGGCAAACTCCATCCTTTGTCAGAGAGTATGTGTTTGCATGTCCATCATGCACTGCATGCCTATCAAACTGCCATGGTCTACCCAACAATAGATGGCAAACATCCATCGAAATAACATCACAGAGAACTTCATCATGGTAACTCCCAATTTTGAATTTCACTAAACATTGTTCACTTACCAGGACCTTATGATCATCTTTTACCCAAGCAATCTGATAGGGCTAGGGATGTTTCTCCCTCTTGAGCTTCAGCTTAGAGACCATCTCTTCTGATACCAGGTTATTAGTGCTACCACCATCAATGATCACGTAACAACATTTGTCCTCACACTTGCATTTGGTACGAAACAAACTCCTCCGTTGTCTTGGTTCAATCTCACCACTTAGTAGGACTCTTTCATTTACCAAGGTCTCTCCTCTTTTTGCATCCTCTGAATGTGATGATTGTGCATCCTCATCCACATGAGCAACCCTAGCTTGGCCCTCAGCTCTCCTATCTGTCCTTCCTTGTCGTTGAGGGCATTCAAAGGCACGATGACCTTCTTCATTGCAATGCAAATAGGTACCACAGAAGCCTCCTCTTCCTTGTCCACATCCTCTACCTCTTCCTCTCTGATCTCCAAAGTCTTGGTCACGGGAGCGGTTGAAACCCTCATTCCTCTAGTTCCTACTAGTACCCTCATCATCATTTTTCTTTTGGGTTTCATTGCGGCCTCCAGATGACCTACCGCTTCCCCTTCCTCCTTGACTGCGCCCTCTTTGTCTTCCTTCAAACCTTTTATTTAGCTTATTTTCAACTCGTAGGGAAAACTGGTATGCCTCTTCAATGCTGGTCATTCTTACTAGACTTAATTCCTCCTAGATGCTAGGTCGCAACCCACTGATATAACGAGCAACCTTCTCCTTATTTGCTTCTGCATGCCCCGCTCTAATCAAGAGTCGATAAAATTCCTCTGTATATTCTTGGACTGATCTTCCTACTTGCTTTAACCCATGCATCTTCTTAAATAAATCAAGCTCGTAGTCCACAGGAATGAACTGCTTCTTCAATTTGTCCACCATGCGATCCCATCTTGTGATCTTCTCCTTTCCTCTTATGTTTCTTTCCAATTGAACCTCTTGCCACCAAATTTTGGCATGGCCTTTTAGTTTGGCCTTTGCAAACTTAACCCTATCTAGGTCCCTTATATCCTCATACTCAAAGTATTCTTCCAGTTCATTGGTCCAATCGATCAACTCATCCGGTTTCAGATTTCCTGAAAATACACCCACTTCAATTGTGGGTCTTTTCCCAAACTTAGTAATGGCCCTAAAAAGCCTTTCCTCTGCATGATTCAAAACTTCTCCATCAAATTCCCCTTCTGGTTCCATTACTTCTTCTTCATTGTCATCCTCACTGTCGTCACCTACGGCAACATTTGCTCCTCTACGAAGCTCCTCTTGCAATGTCTACACCTGCCTTTGGAGGGCTCTAACCTCCTCAAGATTAATAGCTCTGGCCCTTCCACCACAGTCTCTTTATGGAGGCATCTTCTAACTCGATCCCACAACCACACAGTCCTGGTGCAAACTGCCTCACAGTCGGCGCTCTGTCTACACACTCAGGAAAACCCGCTCTAATACCACTTGATGGGGACATGACCCAAGAACAGAATGGACACAACAGAAAAGGGAAATTATATTAACTGAGAAAATAAGCTAGTACAAATAGTACAGAGAAAATAAAATTCAAAACATGCCCTAAGAGCTTACAATAGCATAAATCTGGAGATAATTTCTCCTTTCAGTACCTCCTCTCAAACTCCACTCCGAACTGTCTTTTACAATGCCAAAAATCTCCTTAAATAGGCCTCGGAGGGTTAAGGACTAGGAGTACATTCTAGAAAGTGCTAGTAGGCATCCACCGACCAAATAGAAGGTTCCAAAAGTTGCGTTAGAAGTCGGTGCAAATCTAGAAGAGTCCAAAAACGGTAACCAAACTTCTGGGAGGCATAACTTTTGAACCGTAGCTCCGATTGACGAACCGTTTACATTTTTGAAAAGCTCTCAAAGTGCTCTATAGCCCTATGGACAAGATTTGCTCATCCCCCATTTTTTGGCCCTTTTAAAGGTCATTTAATGCCCCTAACCTAACTTTGAAGCATTCTTAGGAGGTCTCCAAAACCCGAAAAACTGCAATAACTTTCAAACCGTGGGGCCTTTTGACCTGATTCTTTTTCTGGAATGCTCTAAATCATAATTACACTCATATGGCCAATTCACACCTTCTAGGTCATTAAAATGATGGCCAAATTGCATGCTCCTATATTTTCAAAAAAAATTAGCACACTGATAGTTGAACTGTGAGAGTTGGAACCTTTATTTGACCCAAATGGGTGTCCAAAAATGAAAACACATGAAACAGAAACTAATTCTAAGTATATTTTTTGTGGGTGACACAAGATTGCCCTTATACCTCTGGATGCTCTTGCATCAGTATGTATATATACATATGCATATGTATATCTACATGTCCATATGCATATGTACATATGCATATGCACATGTGCATATGCATATGTATATGTATATATGCATATGTACATGCATATGTATATATACATATACATATGCATGTACATATGTATATATATACATATGCATATCTATATACACATATACATATGCATATGTATATGTATATACGTATTATATGTATATATATATACATATACATATGTATATGCAAATGTATATATATGTATACATATGTATATGTATATGTATATATACATATACATATATATCTATACATATGTATATATATACATACATATATATATGTGTGTATAGATATATATGTATATATATACACATATATGTACATATATATGTATATATATGTATATATATACACATATATGTACATATATATGTAGATATATGTGTGTATATATGTATGTATATATATATGTATATATGGGTATATATATAAGTGTATATATATGTGTATGTATATATATGTGTGTATATATATGTATGTATGTATTATAAGAAAAATAAAACTAAAAATAATAAAAAGAATAGGTAAGAGAAATATACCACAAGCCAAACAACTCAAAAGGCTCTAAAAATATAGAAACAACCACCTATATATAAAAAGAAACAATATAACTAGAAAGTAAAAAAGGAATAATAAGAAGACAATAAAAGAAATGAGATCAAAAGCCCTTTTATATAATAGTAATATGATGCTATATATATTATATAAATAACCAAAACCCTTATATATAAAAGTGAAAAATACCAACCTATAAAATAACTATTTAGTTACACACACACACACACACACACACACACACACACACACACACACACACACACACACACACACACACACACGTACATATACATATATACATATACATATATATGCATATATACATGTACATATGTATATATATATATATAAGTACACACATGTATAACTATATACTTGTTTATATATATGTGTGTGTGTGTTTGTATATGTATATGTATATGCCTATATATACCCACACACACACACACACACACATATGTTTATATAGATATATCTATACCTATATAGATATATGTTTGTGTGTGTGTGTGTGTGTGTATATATATATACATGATAAAATAGAGGAAGAAAATAAAATACAAATCAGAAGACCGTAGAACAAAAGGAACCTCAATCTCTAAATAAACCAAAAGCCTCAAAGAAGCAACCAAGAAAAAAGAAGAGGAGAATAAAAGGTTAGCTGAGCTAAAACAAGAGTTAAGAGAGGGAACATAGGGGGACGAACCTAAACATGAGAGTAGTACGATGAACACAGGTAATGGGTGACCTCCACACCGACAGGAAGGAGAGGGAGGAGGGGGGGTTGAAGTGGGGGTTTAAGGGTAAGAGGGATAATTTCTTATGAGAGATAAAAGGGGTTTCTAGGAATGACTAAGGGTCTACCCTTCATCACGATTGAGGTTCAAGGGGTGGTTGCTAATAGCTATGGCCTCTTTAATTTTGCACTTGAAAAGATGCTCTTCTTTGAATAAGATTTGAGAATTCCCTAGGCACATGTGGTGCTTGTGGAAGAATGTTCTGCTAGGGCTGACTTGAGAATTCTATCATTTTGTGTGTCAGCAACATGCTCTTTGAATCTAGTTTTGAAAGGTCTATTAGTTTCTCTAATATATGGAGCACCGCATGAGCATTCAATCTTGTAGACTCCAAATTCTAGAAGGGCATCCTTGGAGTCTTTAAGATGAATAATGAAATGTTTTAACATAGAGACAAGTTTGAAAGCACATCTCAAGCCTTTCTTAACAAGAATCTTGGAGATCTTGTATGGAATGCCATTAACGAAAGGAAGGGCAACACAAAAGGAGGAAGAGGGTTTGGGGGGATTGGTTTTAGAATTAAAGAAGAACTTAGTTTGCTTGAGGGCCTTTGAGACTCGATTGTTCAAGAACACATTCAATATAAAGACCTTCCATAAGTTTTCTATCTCTTAGTCTAAGTTTTCATCATCACATATGCAAAAGGCCCTCAGAGCCAAAGCCCTAAGGACACCAAATTTTTGACAAGGGTGGTGGTGTGAAGAAGAGTGGAGGTATAGGTTAGTGTGAGTAGCTTTACGGAAGACCTTTCACCCAAGGGAACTATTAAATTTCTTGATGAGTAAAATATCAAGGAAGGGGAGTTGATTATCACACTCAACCTCCTTGGTGAACAAAATAGAAGGAGCAATATTATTCAAGTGGGCATGAAATTCCTCAAGTTTTTCAATGCCATGTGGCCAACACATGTTAGTATCATCAACATATCTTTTCCACCAACTTGGTTTAGTGGGAAAGAGTTAAGGGAAACCTCTTCAAAGTGCTTCATGTAAAGATTAGTTGTAAAGGAATGTTGTTTCTATCATCAAAGATATCACATTATTTAACTTACTTCCTTTGAAGGAGGAAGGAATGAAGGATAAGAACATAAGTATGATGAGAAATTACAACTTAGGAGATCATATGGATTTTGATCATAAGGTGATGGATTTGCAACACATGTGTTGAGGAATCTAATGAGTAAATATAAACTAGTGAATTTGAAGACTAGTGATAATCAAATGATGTTACAATAGCTTACTGTTGAAATGGTATCATATGAGTAGCATAATCTTCTAAGTATATTAGAGAATGAGAAGTTTTTGAATGATGCCAGGGGTGAAGTCAAACAACAAAAGTTGAAGCAAACATTAGCTGGTGACTCCAAAAGTGACAAAGGCCAAAATACTAGTTGTGGTAAGATTGATCAAAAGAGAGGTTGCAGAAGTGATGGTAGTAAGATACCAAATGATGTAGTATATTCTTATGGATTTGTGGATTTTTAGAGTGTACACCATTGTTTCCCTCCTAATGAAGAGGATATATAGGTCAACAATGAAAATGAGATTTATGTTCTAAATCTTGTTAGACCTTCATGAGTTTCTCTTAAGGAATATCTTCTACTCCTTCGACATCTGATGTAGGATCATCCTTGGGTTATTGGGACTATTGCATCACCCACAAATATTTCCTTTCAATTCATCTATTTATTATTCATTTGGAAAAATTTCCTTTTGTTTTAGTTTGTGATCGATCTAGTTGGTTCATTTTCTTATGTGGTCCTTTTAGCACAATCTAGGCATCATGCACATCCTATGTCTAGCTTCACATCTTGTTTTGACGTTTCTAGATAAACTTATATTAAGTTTGGCCTTGTCCTATACCAACTTTCCTATTATAATGGATAGGGTCATGAGTTATAGCGTGTGATGAAGATACACAACATGTGATTCTCAATGATACATTGTTCTATATTATTATATGTTTGATCAGCCCTCTTGTATGTTCAAATCACTTGACATATCTATCTATTTTTTAAAAAATGGATTTGACTCATAACATGTGTTTGTAATACATTTCCTTTATCTTGTAATTTAATGATTGGATAAGTTGACTTGTGGATGACGATATTGTATATAAGTAGGGTAGCAGTTCTTGTTTAAACAAGAGAAGGATTTATAGAAAAATGAAGGATAGAGGAATTGGTTGAAGCAACTAGGGTAACTAGAGTATGTTGAAATATCATAATTTTGAGGGATGATCAATTAAAAATAGGCTACCAAGTGCAAGGAATGCATATATCTTGTTAGCAATTGCATATTGACAATGGTAATGTAATAACTGCAATATCAGGCCAACTTGATGATAATCCAATGATATTTTTCTCTTTGATGTTCATTAACTATTAGATTGTTTTGGAATTTCCTCAATAGCATAATCTAGCTGCAAGGTTAGACATCTCCTTCAAAGGTTCACTTGCCTTTGCTACATCATTAAATAATGTCCTTTCCCTAATTATCATGTACAAATATCTATAATAGTTATAAATAGTGCTACAGACAACTAATAATCAATCTCTAGCATCAAATAATAGTAAAAAAGGAGGAGCTAAACATTTGGTTAGTGGAGAGATGTGGTCATTCTTGGGAAAAGTGTTCACAAGATAACTTGATGGGAGTGTGAAACACTTTGGGGTATAATTTTTGGGGCTTTTGTAGTTTGTTTGACACAGTTATTTGGAATGTCATGAGCAATTGAAATCTTTTTGGGTGTATCACTTGTAAAACATGTAACAAGAAAAGTGAGGTAAACTATGAAATATGATCTCAAATTTTTATTTCTAGGATGTTCAAGTTTGAAATTGGATAGTGTCCTATTAAGATAAGATTTGATCATAAGCTTCTTCTTGTTAAGTTGAACTTTTACTCATCTAATTCAAAAATAAACAAGATCAAAATGTTTATGTATCAAAGGAAAAAACCTCATAAATTAGGAAAATAAGGACACCTTCAATGTTTCTCTCAAGAAGTGATTTCATGATATGATTGGTAGAATGACAAATAAAATGACCAATGTGGAGGGAAGTCATGTTCATAGTAGTTTGTCAATTCCTATAACCCATAAGGTATTAAGTGCATGCAAGAGATCTTGTGGGAGGAAAAGTGTTGTAAATCCTTTTCTAACAAATTTGTGGTATGAGGAAGAACATAAGGCAACCAAGAGATTCTTAAAAGGGAGAGAAATTAGAAAAGAAGTCAAGAAGAAATATGGAAAATCAATATGAAAAAAAGGAAGATATGTTAGTGCAATAAGAAAAGAGTTCTCTCTATTGAAAACAAATATATTTATTTATTTATTATTATTTTTTTTTTAAAATTTATTTATTTATATATTAGATGACCAATGACTAGGATATGTTAGGCTACTTTATGAGCAGATACATGAGAAAGACCTACCAACATCATGAAAACAACAACATACTTTTCACATTTAATGATATTAAGCATGAAATTGAGAATTTAGCAAGTGGTAAGGTAGGTGACATAAGTGGGCTTCAAGTTGAATTCTTAAAGTGGGGAATTGAGCTCCTTGCCTCTCACACAAAAGATCTTTAATGATGTCATTCAAGATGGTTTTCTAGAGGAGTAAAGAACTAATGTGGTCATTCTCCTCTTTAAGAGTGGGGATATCAATAATCCATAAATCTCTCTATTACTAAACCCCCTTCTTCACAAACTTTTTGGGAGAATTATAGAGCACAAAATAAACAACTAGATAGAAAATGAAGGTAAAAGAGAAAAATGATTTTAGACCTAGGCATTTTACCATTGATCATTGCATCATCCTTAGGTATGTGGCTGAAACGATATGGGATAATTATAGCGATGAAGGCTATTGCAATTTTGTGGACTTTAAGAAAACCTTTGACATGGTTTTTAGAGGTATGGTATAAAAGGACAAGGAAGAATTGAGTATTTTGGACAGTTTAGAGGGATAGTACATAGATTTTATGGGAAAGTTAGAGCTAAAGTCAAAACATGTAATGGGATGTTTGAATGTTGGACATTGGTTTTAAACAAGAATCTTGTGTATCACCCACTTTGTTTGGTTTATATATTTATGAGTTGGAACCATGCTTAAACAAAATAACTAGAGAATGTGTGGAATTAACAGGCTGTATGGAAAAGTTTCTTTTATATGCTAGTGAACTTATCCTAATATCAAAAGAAACTCATAGATTAAGAAGTCATTTAATGACTTAAGAATGCTTCTATTAAGAGGTTGGATTGCAAGTGAACATTGCCAAAGCCAAATTCATGATTTTCTCTTTGAAGAGTACAAAGACAAACAAACAGCCTTTCTTTTTTAAAACAACCTATTGGAAATAGTAAAAGAGTGCAAATATTGTGAAATAGACTTCCAATATAAAATAAGGGATTCATAGTGTCTAGTTCCCACCTTTGTAAAAGTGGATTATATGCTGATAAAATTAAAGAATTAATATTAAATAGACAATGTTGATCAAAGAGAACTTATGAATGTCAAAGGAAAAGTTATGAATTTTAAGCGTGTAAATTTCTACTAATATTGCTAGTGTTGTTAAAAGTATTATTAGAAGATTTATAATATAACTTTGATATATTAGAAAAGTCATGTCTAAAATTGAGTGATAACTTCATAATATATCCTAACAATCTTAGATGAGAAGAAAAATAGTAATGTAACATATAGTCGTGAAGCATTCCACACTTTTAGATAAAGAGCATGAAAGTTATAGATATAGGCCACATTTAATGTTAGTCCACAATACAATTTGGATTGTAGATAGTTCGTAGAAGTTACATATAAATGGAAACTAGTCCATGCTTATAATTTAAAACACCATCCAAGTTAGACATATTTTCAATGTGAGGGGCACTTCTATAACAAGATTCTAAAAATTATGTTTCTTAAATATAAAGGAAATGTTATTCTTGTTTGTTAATGAATTTACAAGGCTTTTTAAAAAGTTCTATTATGAAATTCTATTTTTTTTAACTTTTCAAAGAAAATTGTACTTATTAGACTATATTATGTAATTGAACTCTTAACCAATCTCTTTTTAGTTCACTTAATATACCTTTTGTTCCTTTGTTATAAACATTCAATCTTGTAAATTTTTCTTTTCTAAATAGCTAACTAAATCATTTAAGTAAAAATATTATAATATTAAATAATAATACACAATAATAAATTGTAGTAAATTTTTAAAATAATTATAATTTTATTATTGCAATAAGATTTACATATTCAGACAATATTATATCAACACATGATAAAAACATGTACAATTAGATTTATCTTTTTAAAATACTATTTAAAGAAATTTTAGATATATCAAAGCAATTAGTTACAAAATTATTATTTTTCCTAAAGTTACTATTAGGAGAACTAATATATTTCAACATCAAATAAAGAAGTTTAAAGATATGGTTTACTACATATATATAGTTTACTAAAGATGGAATTTTTTTTCACATAGAAGGCACGTCTAGCATAGATGACTAAATTATATAAACCAATTTTCTATTTGTGTATATAGTGAAGGAGACTAATACCACTAAAACACATTCAAGGAGGCGAAGCTTAAATATCACCAATAAATTCAATGATTCATTCCATTGGTATCTAGCTATAGATCAGGAAAATTTGATGCATTTACCTATAGTGTGTCACAACCCAATTCATTGGATACCAAATAAATTGAAAATTATTTGACATGTGGAGTTTAAAATAAATAAATTTAGAGCTGGAAATGTTTCTTTAAAAAAACTTTAGAAAATTATAATTACTTAGGATGTGGAAAATTAGAGGTCAGTTATAACTTAATCAACCACTGGCACTTTAGGTGGCAAAAAACTTATTTTCTAAACCAACACAAAACTATTAATATTAAATGAATAACTATAATCATAAGCCTCAAATTTTTTTTCCACTTCTTTAACATGACCTCTTCATCATTCTTTCGGCATGCAATCAGAGATGGGATGGAAGTTATCTTCAAAGAGAAATTAAATATTGTTCATTGTTAGTATTTGGTTGAGGGCACCATATGCACACAGTAGGGGAGACGATTCCAAATATCCAAATTTTCATCTACATTGGGTTGGTTTTTCTAGCTAGTAACCGCTTGGGGGAGGACCTATCAAAGAGATGGATAGAAAATGCAACAAAATCAAAGGAGGGGACTGGAAAAATTGGATCTTCCATGACATATTCATAGGTTCCTCTACTTACTTTAATGCCACACATTTAACCTTTGTGAAATGCAATATGTTTTTCAATTGCTAGATAATTGTGTATATGATTAGTTGAATCAAATCCCTTAAGAATGATCAAATTAGAGTAAAACCATAATAGAAGTTTTTCTCTTGATCAAGAGACATAGGTTTAAATTCTTTGTTGTCATTGGGAAATTTAATATTTAATTTCTATACTTTACAAGAAACCTAGGTGGGTGACATTTCTTCATTCTATTCTTTTTGAATTCATTAGCACTAGAATATACAAATTTGTTTGTGAATAATAGTTGAAGCTATATCTAATCTTGAACCCATATTCAACAACTTACTTTTATTTACCATTAATTTCCTCAACTCAAGAGTTGTAGTTGAGATATAGGTAGTCTTAATCGATGTTTTTTTTTAAAGCTCTTATGACCCAAGACTAAGCCATGCTATTTTATTTTTCTCTGGAACAAAAAATGCCAAAAATAACCTGTATTAGAAATATTTGGAATCTAACAAGGTAATTGCATTAATTTTAATATGTATTCTCCTTAATGCATAAGCCTCCATTTGTTCAACATCAAGTTGGAAGTGATGAAAATTACTCACACTTAATAAAACTCTTTGACTTGATTTGATAGGGTCAATTAAAATATGTGCAATGGCATATCTACAAAGAAAACATAGGAAATATCATCATTATGGAGCATTTAGGCTATTGTGGTGACTTGTGTTCCTCTGGAGTATTATTTGTTGTTTCATAAGACTATCATGGTGATCTATATAAATAAGACTATCGTACTAATAGATAAGGAAATGTTGATGCATTTCTTGTGGTAGGGATTAGGGATCTAGTTTTAAGCATGATGGTTAATAATTTTAATTAATAATCTTTGAGTTCTATGGTCTTAGTTTTTTTTCATATGACCATAAAAGGTCATTGAATGACAAGATTGTCAACGGGAACTAGCAAAGAATGGATTTTCTTTTGGATGGTCATTACTATAAACCTCTATGTTATTCCTTCTGCCTAGGAAATATTTCAACCCTTGTAAGAGTTCTTTAAATCCATACTTGAAGGTCAAAGGAAATAGTTTATCCATGCATTGGGGCCTCCATCTAGCTGTCCTCTCTTTTCCTATCTATTAAATTGTAGAGAGGCACCAACTATTAATGTGTTTCCCAATTATAAATTGATACACAATGTGTAGTGAGACCCTCACATCATCAAATAATTTAATCAATAGTGGAAGAAAGTAATATTACACTTAGCTATGTGATTAGAGTTAAGTTTCAAATTTAGAGTGCTTAGTTTTGTTCAACTCTTGCATACTACTGAACACTGTGTATTCAAATGATAAGTTGTCGATTTTTATTAAATAGATTTAGTTAGGTAAAGTACATTAGACACTATGAAATGATAGATAATTATTTTTGGCATTACTAGATAGTTTGGTTCAAGTCAACCATTACTATTACTATTTGTCCTTACTTGAGTATGATTAGTGAATTGTTAGAAAATATCTACATGTTGTAAGAATAACTAAATATTGCAAAATAAGAAATATTGTTATTATGAGCTGAGGAAATCTCGTTGGATTTAAAAATATTTGACTTTTATTTTATGTTTGTTACAATGAGAAGTTGTATAGTGACAATGAGATGAAACTAGACCATTTAGAGATGTTTTATTTTATGAGGATTTATAAAATATTATGAAATTGTGATGTACTTATCCTTTGATTCGTGAGAGCTTCATGTGTTGAAATAGAATATGATTCTTGATATACGTCTTAGGATTAGGCAAAATGTTTCTTTTGTTGCTTAATATGCACTTTATGTAATTGTTTTATAAAAACGGTTCAAGATATGTTAGACTTTTTCAGATCCTTGATATTGAGCAAGAGTTGTATTAGGTATATGCTTTTATGATGAAAGGATTTAAGGTGTAATTGATAATGTCTTATACAAATTGAGTGATGGTTGTATATCACACATTTTGATGATGCCACATACTAAATTGCTTATGATGCTTATCTAACATGTGTCACATGCATATACAAGGGTTATGATGTGAATTGGAAATAGGGATGATAAATTTATATGATAAGATTGACCCAATTATGTGGTTTTGTGAGTGTCTAAGTGGTTTTGAATGGTTTTAGAACATGATTCCTTTTAACCACATGATTCCATTACCACTCTTGGTTTTACCTGCTTAGACTTCCTCGATGTCAGGCTGGGTATCTTTCATGTTAGGAAACATTCCAGGGAAGCTTAATAGCTTTGTGGTAGGGTGGTAAAGCACTCCTACAATATTCTTGCCCTTGTGTTCTTAGACAAGTTTTGGAGCTTCTATAAAAAAAAACAACATAATCAGTACATCTTGGTATTATGGGAATTGAATTAGGGCTTCTTTTAGATTTGAGTATATAAGTATATGTATCCTTTTTGTTAAATTTAATGATAGTTATTCAACCAATGTTGACTAGTCAATATTTAAATGACTTTGACTCTCGTTGAATTTTTTGCATTTTATAGAATTTTTTGATGTGTTGATGTGGCATTGGTTTGTAGGGGCATTCTTTACATATGGTATTAGAGCTCTTGGTTCCACACTTGGGCCTTGAGTTCGCTATGCTAGACACATAACTATAAGTCAACTAGTTACTTTATGTTGTATGATTTGATGACATGGGTTGCATGTTGTGTCTCTCGATTATGATTACTTTTGACATAGAAGGATATGATTCTTCTTATGCATGTCATGATTTTGAGTTGAAATTGCATTCATTTAAAGATTGTCAAAATGGAAAGTTTCTTGAATGATTGGTAATTTGTGTACCTCATATGGTTATAATTATATTTTGATTTAAATCATGTGATGGTATGATATGCCTATTATTTTAGTATACTTAAGTAATTATTTCTTTGCATATGTAATGCAAGAAGGGAGTGGATTTCTATTAACTGTTGAGATAGTCAAATGATGGTTGACTTTTGCACTAGGTTATGAGTGCCCATGAATTCAAGATTTGGCTTTTGATAGCAATGTAAATGTCTTTTTATTATGTAAATGAAATGTGATGCACTTGTGGTGCAAGAATTTATTTTTATTTAATGTCAGATTCATGAGGTTCATTGAGTAACCTAGTATGATAAGTAGGAAGAACATGGATTTCATTTGCAAAAGTATTGCATGTTCCATTATGCATTTAGAAATGTGTGATTGTCAAGATAAATTGCATTTAGAAATGTGTGATTGTCAAGATAAATTGCATGTGATGCATGTGAAGTATGGTTATTTTCTTAACAACCCTTGGACACAAGGTGTCATTAAACATCTACTCCCTCTCGGTAACTAGTGAGATTCATTGTGCTTTAAGTGAATTGGGTTTTCATTTTATTATGTTCAGTTTCATGAACTTGGATATGATGAAGGAGTAGCTTGAAATTTTATGTTCTTTGTGACCATTGAGCCACCAATTTCTTATGTGACCTATTTACTATGACTCTTGTTCAATTTTATTTTGGTTTTGCACTTCCTTTTTGGACTTTGACTTGAGAATTATGAATCTTTTTTTCATGATTTCTTTGATGTTGAGGTGACTAAGGTGTGAGTGTATTTTTGATGGTGCTAGTCCTATGATCTGAAAGTGATGTCATCTATCATTTTTAGTGTAGAATATTGATAGGATTTTGAAAGGAGTAGATTGTGAAGAACATGCCATTCTTCCTTTTACATTTTTTTTTGTTGTTGTTTTTGGAAAGTTTACCTTCTGGTGTGGTTGCCAAATGTGGACAAACAAGGAGGGGTAGAAGTGATGTTTTCATTTTCCACTCTATATGCCAGTATAATATTGGCACTACAAAATGCTTTGGCCAAAGCTATGTTGCCCTTATTTCATCTCCCTACCACATCCATGATTATGGCTATATGGGCATGTGTGGGGTTAGACATGTGTGAGGTAGAATGTTTCATGGCTGCACTAGATACCTCCTATCTTTGGTACTATGGACATTCCATAGTTGGGAATTCTACGTGTTAGGTAGGATTCCAAGAAAGTACCTTTTGTATTACTAGGGAACTTTTAAGTTGGGTAATTCTATGAGTTAGGTAGGATCCCAAAGAAACATTTATTGGTAATATTTGGGTATTACAGGGTTGGGTATTCTATGAGTTAGGTAGGATCCCAAGGAAGTGTAAGGCTTCATGGTTGGATGGGAAAGCACCTCAACCATATTTTGTGTGATGATTGAATAGTGTGAAGACCATACATCACAACTTGTGCTTATATGTTGGTTAAGCACACTATGGTGATGAGATGCGCTTAAGGGCCTAAGGTCATTGAATTGATAAAAAATGGATTTACTAATCCTTGTAAGTAATTGGTGAGCATACCTAGATGATTTACTTAATGGTGTTGATCATACGGTAGATGGAATTGCACTTGTATGATGTGCTTATTGTTCCATGTCTGACGTAGGTTGACATTTCCTATGATGCGCATTGAGGTATGATGATTTAAATTATACTTCATGTATTTATTTAATCATGCATTTTGATGGACGGATGATGTGTAGGTCAACATCCTTGGATAATGTCATTTGTTACATTCTTAAATGGATAATCAATTGTTAATCCTTGATTATGGTTAGTGATATATTTTTTTCTATTCAAACTAGGGTTTTCCTTGATTATTTCTATGGTTATTGCAATCAATGATGTGGAAATTGTGTAGTGGGACATGGTTCTTACATATGCTGAAATAAAGTTTGACATGTAGGTCAACTTCTTCAGTATATTCATGTATGGAATAGTCATGTGATGATGTGTTTGACAATTTGGTCAATAATTGGTTTATGAAATGTAATAATTATTGCACTTTTCATTTTGACATGTAAGTTGGAAACTAGAATGAAGTTGCATAATTAATTGGAAGATATTTTATCCACTAGTTGATTTAACTATGTGTAGTCGAATTTTGACTAACCTGACTTGACTTTTGGCCTATGTGACAAGTGTACATGAAAATGTGGTCTTCCTATGAGAATGCAAAAGAGTATGCATAGATCCTTCTTTTAATTATTTAGGAAATATATTGCAATGGTGTTATATATATATATATATATATGTGTGTGTGATGATCCACTTTATAGAAAGTTGTTGACTCATTTTATTTAGTCAACTCAGTCGATGAATGACAATTAATGATTTGGTCATCTCGAGTTGTTTGTTTTGGACTCCTAGTTGATATGTTGTTCGATATAGACTTGGTCATTATGTATTCGACTTAGACCTTTGGTCAATATGTTTGAGTGGGATTTGGTTTTATTATCTAATGATGAAGAATTTTGGGTCAATGTTGCTTGATACATTTGACTAAGTGGCCTTTATATCATTTATTCACATATCCTATTGGTTGGATATATGTCATTAATTTTGAGCTAAATGAAGCATTATGATGTAAATACATTTGGATGTCAACTTTTTCAAGCATTTAGATGCATAATGATGAGTAAATGTTAATGAACTTACATTGATGATTTTATATGCATATGTCATTATATTTCATGATGAATCAAATGATAATGAAGTATGTTCTTTTGGTAATTAACCTATTAATGTGAACACTTACTTAGCGAGCACCACATGTTAGATGGTATGTATGGTACATATGGTTGATTATTTTGTTACTCATGATCAAGATGTGATTAAAGATGAGTTTTAAGGGAAAATGTTGACTCTTGATATTTATAAATGAAAACTTATCTTCTTTTAGCTATTAACATTATGGATGAGCTAAAGGTATTGTGAGTGTACATGTACAAGTATGGTAGTTGTGGATAGGAAGTACTTACCAACGGAGTCAAATCCATGTGATGCCAAGGTATGATAAGTAACCACAGGTATGTGTGTGATATCATGTGATTTTAAGTTGATATGTTACTTAATTTTGAACATCATTGAGATAAGGAAGTATTTGATTGGATATTGATTTGTTATATGATATATGTTGGACTGATGTTTTGGTGTTGCTCCTATAATGCAACAGAGGGAATGACACATCATAAGAAAGGGGGAATATTTTCGAAGAGAGGTAGTCTAACCATGTAAAACTATAGAATTGTGATGGAATTCACACACTCACATGGAGAATGTTCTTGAAAGGACTAAGTATTACATGTTCTTATTGTACCTATGTGTTTATCTATCTTTTAAATCTATATTAGTGTCATCTTTGCAGAGTTGTGCGCTAATTTTATTGGAATGTATTCAAATGAAATCTAGGTTTCTTTTAAGAAAATGAATTCTAACCTTGTTATGATAGCATCTGAATGTAAGTACATCTATTATCTTGAATATTGAACAATAGAAGTAAGATAAATAATCTTGATATTGTGAAATCCTTGAATATGAATTATGTATATCACCTCATTGAGATGATGCATTTTCTAGGGGGGGAGGATATCACAACCCAATTCATTGGATACCAAATAAATTGAAAATTCTTTGACTCATGGAGTTTGAGAAATAATAATTTAGAGTTGGAAATGTTTCTTTTAGAAAAACATTAGACAGTTACAATTGCTTTCGATGTGGGAAAAACAGAGGTCAGTTATATCTTAATCAACCACTGGCACTTTAGGTGGCAAAAAACTTATTTTCTAAACCAATAGAAATTTGTTAACATTAAATGAATAAATATAATCATAAGCCTCAAATTTCATTTCCACTTCTTTAACATGACCTTTTCATCATTCTTTCGGCATCCAATCAGAGATGGGATGAAAGTTATCTTCAGAAAAACTAAATATCGTTCATTGTTAGTATTTGGTTGAGGTCACCATATACACGTAGTAGGGGAGACGATTCCAAATATCCAAATTGTCATCTACACTGGGTTGGTTTTTCCAGCTAGTAACCACTTGGGGAGAGGACCTATCAAAGAGATGGACATAAAATACAACGAAATTAGAGGAAGGGATTGGAGAAATTGGATCTTCCATGACATATTCAGATGTTCCTCTATTTTATTTAATGCCATACATTTAACCTTTGTGAAATGCAATCTATTTTTCAATTGCTAGATAACCGTGTGTACGATTAGTTGAATCAAATCCCTTAAGAATGATCAAATTATAGTAAAACCATACTAGAAGTTTTTCTCTTGGTCAAGAAACATAGGTTTAAATTCTTTATTGTCATTGGGAAATTTAACACTTACTTTCTATACTTTACAAGAAACTTGGGTTGGGTGGGCGACATTTCTTCATTCTATTCTTTTTGAATTCATTAGCATCGGAATATACAGATTTGTTTGTAAATAACAGTTGAAGCTATATCTGATCTTGAACCCGTATTGAATAATTTATTTTTATTTACCACTAATTTCCTCAAATCAAGAGTTGTAGTTGAGATCTAGATAGTCTTAATCGATGTTTATTTTTTTATCTCTTATGACCCAAGACTGAGCCATGCTATCTTGTTTTTCTCTGGAACAAATAATGCTAACAATAACCTGTATCACAAATCTCTCAAATCTAACAAGGTGATTGCATTACTTTTAATCTGTATTCTCCTTAACGTGTAAGCCTCTAGTTGTTCAACGTCAAGCTAGAAGTGTAGAAAATTACTAACACTTAATAAAACTCTTTGACTTGATTTGATAGGGTCAATTAAAATGTAGGCAATGACATATCTACAAGGAAAACATAGGAAATATCATCATTATGGAGCTTATTGGCTGGTGTGGTGATTTGCATTCCTTTGGAGTATTATTTATTGTTTCATAAGACTATTACAATGATCTATATAAATAAGACTATTGTAATCATAGATAAGGAAATGTTGATGTATTTCTTGTGCTAGGGGATAGGGATCTAGTTTTAAGCATGATGGTTAATAAGTTTAATTAATAATATTTGAGTTCTATGGTCTTAGTTTTTTTTTTATATGACCATGAAAGGCCATCGAATGACAAGATTGTCAATGGGAACTAGTAAAGAATGAATTTTCTTTTGGATAGTCATTACTATAAACCTCTATGTTATTCCTTCTACCTAGGAAATGTTTCAACCCTTGTAAGAGTTCTTTAAATCCATACTTGATGGTCAAAGGAAACAATTTATCTACACATTGGGGTCTCCATCTAGTTGTCCTCTCTTTCCCTATCTATTAAATTTTAGAGAGGCACCAACTATTAATGTGTTTCCCAGTTATAAATTGATACGCAATGTGTAGCGAGACCCTTACATCAAGAAACAATGTAATCAACAGTGGAAGAAAATATTACTACACTTAGGTTTGTGATTACTCAAAAATTTCAAATTTAGAGTACTTAGTTTTGTTCAACTCTTGCATATTACTGTACACTATGTATTCAAATGATTAGTTGTGGATTTTTATCATATAGTTTTAGTTAGGTAAAGTATAATAGACACTATGAAATGAGGAGTATAGATACTTAATTGTTTTTGGCATTGCTAGATAGTTTGGTTCAAGTCAACCATTACTATTACTATTACTCCTTATTTGTGTATGATTAGTGAATTGCTAGAAAATATCTACATGTTGTAAGAATATCTAGATATTGTACAATAAGAAATATTGTCATTATGAGCTGAGGACATATCATTGGGTTTTCAAATATTTGACTATTATTTTATACTTGTTACAATGAGAAGTTGTATAGTGACATTGGGATGAAACTCGACCATTTAGAGATGTTTTGTTCTATGAGGATTTATGAAATATTATGAAATTATGATGTACTTATCCTTTGATTCATGAGAGATTCATGTGTTGAAATAGAATATGATTCTTGATATATTTCCTTGAATATGATTCTTGGTATATTTCTTGATATATTTCCTTGAATATGATTCTTGGTATATTTCTTAGAATTAGACAAAAAATTTCTTTTGTCGCTTAATATGCACTTTGTGTAATTTTTTTTTATAAAAAGGGTTCAAGATATGTTGGACTTCTTGAGATGCTTGATATTGAGCAGGAATTGTATTGGATATATGCATTGATGATGAAATGATTTAAGGCTAATTTATAATGTCTTATACCAATTGAGTGATGGTTATATATGACACATTTTGATGATGCCACATACTGAATTGCTTATGATGCTTATCTTACACATGTCACATGCATATATGAGGGTTATGATGTGAATTGGAAATAGGGATGATAAATTTATGTGATAAGATTGACCCAATTATGTGGTTTTTTGAGTGTTTAAGTGGTTGTGAATGGTTTTAGAACATGACTCCTTTTAACCACATGATTCCATTACCACTCTTGGTTTTACCTACTTAGACTTCCTTGATGTCAGGCTAGGTATCTTTCATGTCAGGAAAGACTCCGAAGAAGCTAAACAACTTCATGGTAGAGTGGTAAAGCACTCCCACAATATTCTCACCCTTGTGTTTTTAGATAGGTTTTGGAGCTTCTGTCAAAATGGATAACATAATCAATGCATCTTGGTATTCTGGTAACTAAATTATGGCTTCGTTTAGATTTGAGTATATAAGTATATGTTTTTTTTTGTTAAATTTAATGATAGTTATTCAACTAATGTTGACTGGTCAATATGTAAATGACTTTGACTCTCGTTGAATTTTTTGCATTTTATGGATATTGTTGATGTGGCATTGGTTTTGCAGGGGTAGTTTTTACATAGTAGAATTTTTTGTTTTATCAATATTTCTTTCTTACATTCAATATTTTTATGCCCATTATAATCAAATCCAAGTGATACATGTTGATGGATTTCATACCCATATGTGTTTTATGGTAGGGTTTGGATCTCCATGGTTGACTAGATTTTTAATTTCATTTGTCTATCCTCAAAATCTATTAGGTATTTTTCTACTTACTAATTCCTACTTGTATTCTTTTTGTTTAATAATTTTCTACAAGTTTAGCTAGCATTAGAGTAAATTAAACATTTTCATAATTGTTTTCATTCGAGGCTTCTAAAAAGAATTAATTACAACAAAGTTATGAATGTGGAATCCTTTCTAGTTCATTTTTATGCCTCGTAAAACCAAAAATAGTTTTTACAATTTTTTGTTTTTGGATTTACTTTTTGACCATTCTACTAGAGTCGTTCTATAAAAATGGTTTGGCTTAGATAGAGGTACCATGGAGTGTCGAGTTGAAACATTTAGGATATTTGTGAGCATAAACATACTCCAAAAATGATAGTAGTAGTATGTATTTTATTAGCAGAGGGCAAATTTAGAACTTTAAGCCAAAATATTAGGAGATTCATGGATACTTGGATTTTATACACCAAGTAAACTGTCAGAGGGAGTTCTTTAATATATCCCATCACCTCATTGAATTACAAAGATTACTACTCTGAAAAATTATTTTTGAAGGACTTTTTCTTTAATAGATCCCTTTTTCACTCTTCCCGCAAACACTTTATCCAAATTAAATTAGTGTTTCAATTGAGCCTATCACAAAATTCAATTTAATTAAAGATGAATCAATCTACATCTCTCAAAGATTTGATAAGTAAATCTTCATAAAAAATACTTCAAACATAGCGAGGCCTACATATGAATTTAATAATTGAAATCTCTATGTGAAATTGTTCTTCTATGCTTAACACCTTTGTAATGGAATTAAGACAAAGAATATATAGGTATTATAAATTTTGCACAGTCTTTCAAACTATAAATCTGTGAACCAAAAAAAACTAAAATGAAAGTTGTGGAAATAAAACTACATGGATAACAACTTAATGGGAAACAATGCACAGGGTAGTAAATATCCCCCAAGGTATGCTGTACTCAATCAGACTATAGAAGGAACAAGTTTTGAGGTCATATTTTCTTTGATACAAATAACTCCAATCCTGAAATATTGAGACACATAAGAAGTTTACTGTTCAATGTACCACCCAATCACAAAAAGAAAATAATTAATGTCTAAAATTAGAAATTGATTTTTTCTACAATTATTGTATTTGCCGTAGGCTCATATTATTGTAATCAGTTCAACATATCTAGTGATTAATTCTTTATATCTCAACCAATTAGATCTAATTATTTTTCCTTTTAAATTCAAGTTTTGATTTTTGGATGTTTATATATGAGCTTTTTAACATCTAAATTTCTTTAAAATATTTTAATACTATTTATTTTATAAATGTCTAGTTATCTATAGTAAAAAAAATATTAATGTATTAATATACCAATATACTAAAATACAATTAAGTAGCTATAATAGTATCATTGCATTTA
The DNA here is from genome assembly GCA_028749045.1 of Cupressus sempervirens. NCBI lineage: Eukaryota > Viridiplantae > Streptophyta > Pinopsida > Cupressales > Cupressaceae > Cupressus > Cupressus sempervirens. Next base: position 530,021,547 of record CM053791.1, on the reverse strand, counting down.
TGTGAAATTTAGAACTTTCATATTAAAGTTTTATCTAAAATATATATCAAATATTATCCAATTACTAATAAAATTATATTTAATATTATGAATTTTTTACTTCATTATTCTAATTAATTAAAACTATTATAATTTACGGCAAATACAAGCTACTAAGTGGCACTTATTAAATTTTTCTTTTCTATCTAAGAATTGCTTTCCAAAAAGACGAGCATTTAACACAATGATAACTTATAAGCCTCTTATAGGAGAAGTTTTGAGTTGGAATCTACTTTTTTTTTTTTTTTTTTTTTAAATGCGCCTGGTAAACTTTTTAACGTGACCGGTGGCACTGGCGCGACACGCCCACCGGTACCACCAACGCTTTGACTTGGAGCTATGAACCAGTGAGGCCACAAATGGGGGACCTCATCCCCATGAGATTTGAACCTGGATGGCAAGGATAACAACACAACAACTTAACCATCACAACATGCCACTATTGGCAAAAGGGTTTGTGGTAAACCTAGTGTGACTCAAACCGGAGTTGATGCGTAGCACCGGGATCATTAGCCTAACACTACGCCTCACGACTCGCCTTCACACCAACTCGGCTACTCACTCACCCTTAGTTGGAATCTACTTGAATTAAACACATAATAATAATTAATTACAACTCGCTAATTCATAAGCACAGTTAATTACAACCCAGTAATTCGTAAGCACCTTTGTGAAAAACAACAAACTCAATACAAAAACCTCCTCATAAACGTAGCATAAGGGTCATTGTGATCTAAACCACACTTTTTATAAATTTTAGATACTTGTGGAGCAAAGTAACAAGCTGCAATCCTGAGAAGAGTGTTATTTTCCACGATTTTAAGCCATATAAATTGTTTATTAGAATCAGTCTTTTCCAGCTGAATGACACGACCTTCTCTTTCTTTTACTAGAACCATTATACCTCCATGACCTTTACCGTTTCTCGCTACCTCATTCCACACTGCCATTTTCCAGTAGCCTTCAAACAATGGGGTCTTACATCCCTCATGCTCATGTGTCTCTATGAGACAAATAATGTCTTTGCCTTCCGCAATAGGCCCTAACCCAGGCCCACATCTCCTCGAATAACCTCTGCAATTCCAACAAACTAAACTTAAGGACGCCTGGGTTAAGCTTGATTGCTATTTATTTTGATGTGAAAGACTCGAAGTTGAGTTATGATCGCTAGGTGTGATTATGGATCTTGTTGTATCGCTGCCTGTTAAGGTGTTTGTTGTTGTACCTTTGTTGCCTTCTTACTGCCCTTCATTGTAGCGGTGGCCAAAACGAGCAATAACTACTTTTCCCTTGAACATCCAAGCTCTTTTGCCTTCATTTCTAGCTGTTCTGATTTTTTCCATTTCCATCCTTCTTTCTACTTGTTGTCTCATAGTTAAATCCTCCTCTAAAACGAAGCGAGAACCCCTCAAGAGCTATTTTTTGTTAAGTAGATTTTGTTTGTCGCTAATGCTGAGCATGACTACCTTGATTGGCCTATTTCTCTCAGCGTGTGGTTTGCCAACCCTCCAAGCTTGGCAGATTTGTCCTTGCCACAACAACACATCTTGTAGGAAATCCCTCGTTAGGTCAAGGGTATGTTTGCCTTCCCCATAGTCTTTTATCCCCTTGATAATTATATTGGATGCCCTAAGCTGCCTTTCCTTGACCTCTCTGTCTTGCGTGTTCACACGAATCTTTGCCTCTTCTCTTGCCATATCAGGGTGTTTGCTATTTTTGTCCCAAGTTTTGGTGACTTCTGCAAAACTTCTTCTCTTCTCTTCACCATCTGCCTTTCCTGGCGAATTAGTGTGAAGAATCGTTTTCTCCTTATTATGAGATGACTTGGTATTTGCTGTGACCTTGTTTGTTTCCAATGTCACATTCAGGTTTTTCCATTCATCCTTCATATTATTGGAAAGAACTCCAACCAAGGAGGAAGCAAACTGAAAATAATATTACTGCCACCCAATGGTTTGATTATGCTAAGAAACTTTATGAACAAGAGGGTGGAGTGGGACAGCCACCTTTGGTCAATGATACCACAAATATTTTTACTGTGCAAGAGATAGAGATAGGGATTAAGAAGTTGGGTGGAGGCAAAGCAAAATACCTTGTTGCGCTTCAAGTTGAATATTTGAAGTGGGGTATGAAAACTCTTGCACCGCACATCACTGAAATCTTCAACAAAATCTGCCAGGAAGGGTGTCCGAAAGATTGGACAATCAACCTTGCAATACCACTTTTTAAGAGTGGTGATGTTAACAATCCCTCCAACTATAGGACTATAATGATCAATCTCCTCTTTGCTAAACTTTTTGGCAGTATGATAGAAACTAGGATCAACAAATGGGCAGAAGAAAATCATAAACGTGCTAAAGGGCAAGCTGGTTTTAGGCCAAAGCACTCGACAGTGGATCACTGTGTCACTCTAAGACACATTATTGAAAAAGAGTGGGAGAAAAAGGAAGAGGTTTTTTGTTGCTTTGTTGACTTCAAAAAGGCTTTTGATACCGTTCTGAGACAAGCTTTGGTTGAGGATGAAAGAATTGGGGATTCCTAGGCATCTTAGAGCTACTGCTCATAGGATGTACGAAGAGGTGAAAGTCAAAATCAGAACTTCAAATGGCATTTCAGAATGTTTTAGGAGCGATATCGGGGTCAAACAGGGCTGCCCTTTATCTCCTACTTTATTTGGTTTATATATTGACAAACTGGAAGAGTGGTTAAACACACAAAAGCGTGAAGGCATTCAGCTAGGGGAATTTGTTATAAAGCTACTCCTATATGCGGACGACCTCATTTTAATTGCCAAATCTGCTTGTGGTTTGCAAGACCATCTATCTTCTCTTGAGCGCTTTTGTAGAATGGTGAGGATGCAGGTCAATATCAGCAAAACCAAGGTTATGATTTTCTCTAATAATAAAAAACAACATCAACATGAATTTTATTACAATGGAAGTGTTCTCGAAGAAGTTGCGGAATATAAATACCTTGGCATCGATTTCAACAAAAAACTAAGCTGGTCTAGCTGCAGGTATAAAAGGACATTAGGTGGATGGAAGGCTTTCTACGCTCTTCAAAATAGGTGCCGTGAAGCGGAGTTGTGCGATTGGAAAACTATTCAAACCTTGTTCGGTCTTCTTGTGCTGCCAGTTGTTCTTTATGGGTGTGAATTATGGGCCAGCAGCACTACTATAGCACAATGGAAACAAATCGAAGGAATCCAAAAGCGCTTGATTACAAGCAAGTTTAAAATTAAAAGCATTGTTCCATATGACATCATGCTAAGTGAAATGGGGGCTGCGCCTATCGAGGCACTTGCTATGGTTCGCCTTTTAAGCTATCTAAAAAGAATCAAAAAAATGGAAGAGGATAGATGGCCAAAAGTTGTCTTTAGGGACACACTATGTAAGCGAAAAAGGACATGGATGCAACAAAACATCAAGTGGATGAGTAAATGGAATATTCATTTCAATATGTGCCCCACAAATAATAAAGAAATAAAGGTCTTTGTTATGGAGAAATTCTACAAGAGAAATTGGGGAAGCGAGATTGGGAGGAAGAAACTATATTATATAAATGAGTTCAACCCCACTTGTCATCAACTCGAAAAAGCGTACATAGGAGCCAACATTTCTTGGAGAGCTAAAATTCTTATTGCTCAGCTGAGAACCAACTCTCACCAACTTCGTTGTGAGACCGGGCATTGGAAGAGGCCAAAGGAGGCTTGGGAAGAGAGAATTTGCAGATTTTGCAATTCTGGAAAAGTGGAAACTGAACAACACCTTATTCTAGAATGTGAGGCCTACAAGGATAGCAGAGATAAGTTTGTAGATACTATATGTGACAGTTATTGGCATAACCTGTTCAACGAAGAGTACATTGAACAATTGGAGGGCTCATCATTAGTCTACACAAGAGGTGAACAACGCTACTTAAGTCTGCTTGAGTTGTCTTGCTGTCCCAGTGGACGTTAAATTTTTTATCTATCTATCTATCTAAAAGAATATTATAAATGCTGTTCTTGAGCATCTAGACTGTTCAGGCTCGTAAAACCAGCCATCCGATCATTCATTCATGTAAAGGAGACAGATAGGTACAGCATTGAAAATAAAAACCAGTTACAATGCAGGTACAGAGCGGGGAATAAAAACCAGAGCCAATCAAGCAGATCGTCAGACGCAGCATTAAATGTCCGTATTCAAATGTCGTCAAAGATTTTCGCTCAGCTCAACAGAGCTGCCAAAGCAAGAGTTGAGCGCGCCATTCCCCGGCTCTGAAGAGAAAATTCAAGCCAAATACCATTCCTCACATTCCCAGCACCAATGCAGAGCGGTAAAGATGGAAACCAATCCACCAATTTACTTTACTTCATCCCGAATAAAGATGGAAGACAAAGTAGAGCAAATTACATGGAAAAAATGTAAGGATTTTTGCACGCCATGCGCTCATGAAGGCTATCGAATTCCACGCTCAAACTTAGTTCTTAGAAAGCAACGAATATAAAATTTGGGAACAGCCGGTGGCACCCGACTCCAATCATAGAATTCGTCACCACAAATTTCCAAATAAGCTCCCTTGTGAATATCAACACTTTGTTTCAAACGCAAATTAAAATAAAATGTCCCTTTTTGGTCGTCGGTGTCTCTTTGCATTTAAAAATTCAACATTTCTTTCTGGCAGAGTTTCTGAAACAAAACGACATAAGTTGCTCCTGGCGAAAATATATGCATGTTTCTCATCCACAGCATTAAATATTAGATTGATTAGCTGTTCATGGTATGCGAATTTTTCCTTTGTATGGCTGTATTTATATAAACCCGCCGAAGCTTTCGATGTAGGGAAGTTACAGCTATCCTTTATCTTACATTTTATATGCATTGCGAATTTGATCGGAGATTACGTAATTGTCGACTACGGCTTTATTGTTGGGAAAAATATTGGCATTTGCCTGCTTCCCGCATAGGTTTTCGTCAAATGCGTGCGTCAAATAATTGGTGAAAATTTAAAATCAAATTCAGAACTTGTAATGCTCGAACTTCTGAACTTTTTTTTTAGCGACAATGGGATTTATAGTTCTGTTTGTGTTAGATTGTTAAATGAACAAAGAATTTGCAAGTTTCGTCTATAATTTTTAGGGAGAAAAATGCATTGTTTTTCTTTCGAATTGAGGGCTTTCATTTTATTCTGTAGCTACACATATTGCTTATTCGAATTGAAAGAATTTGCGAGTTCTTTTTACCGGACAAGATCACCGTTCTCGGTTTCAAATGTAGGGCTTTCTAAACTGCAAATGTTTAACAGTTGGTGAAAATTGAATTCAGAGATTTGTAAAAAAATTAATGTTCTGTATGTGAAATATGGTTTCTGGTTCCATTTATCATCAGTTGTCAATTATCAAGAGAATATAGAACATGTGTGCGTTAATTTTCAGTAAAACTGCCGATATTTTGTATCTTCTGATTGCCAAATTTATCATGCTGGGTGTCTTTCGGCTTAGGTGCTACGATAAACTCGAATTGTTTCTGTTAAATTGCCCCAAGATTTGCCCTGCCCGTGTCCATCAGGGTATGGCGCTTCTGGGTTTGGATATGGCAGCTTGCTCATGTCAGCATGTAACTTTTCTATATATTAGCATGTGACATGCTGTCTGGAGTATGGAGATTTAAACAACTGTCTCCATAAGAAAAGCCCTGATGATGTACCGCTTGAGTTCATCCCATTTGACATTGGGAAAGTGCTGTGTTACCCTTGCAGATTTAGTGTTTTAACTTTATCAAGTATCTACACAAACTATTACTTTAGTTTTAAATTTAAAGAATTTCTGGTATCATAATTTGGAAAACAAATTGCTGATTTCTGCTTCAGATCTAGGATTTGGTCTCATTTCTAAGTTTAATTAGTGGCAAAAATCAAATACAAACAAATTTCAACTCAATATTGGAAGTAGTTTCCACTTGATCATATGCAATATGGCCTCTAGCTTTATAAGATCATTCCATGCACTCAGGTCAGCTTTCAGGTCATATAGAGCCAAATGTCATTTTTTGTGTACCTTGTGCACCTGTCAAAGTCACATTTGGAATTTCCTATCTATTTTGTGCAAATATCTGGGAGGAATAAGGAGTTGCTCTTAAAGGATATAGATCCTCATAAAGTTCTTCTAATTGAAGCAAAATGAATATTGCAGATTTGAAAGAAATATAATAGTGGAAAATGAAATGTCACATAAGAAGGCGAAACCGCAAGTTCAAAATATATGCAATTCCTGTGTTTGGCGAGTTTGACTCTGGAAGATGTGCCACATTACTTGGCAATAAATTCAAAATATGAAAATTTACATATTTTTTGGATAGAAGCATTAGAATGGGTAGGGGGTGCTAAAATCGTGGGAGACACTGGCAAAAAGATGGAAAAAAAACTTTTGAAGCTGAAGATTACTCAGGCTAGAAGAATATGAGGAAATGAATCATCCATCTTAGGGCTGTAAAACTAAAATTAAAATTAAAATAGCAACAAACAATCTTAAATGGAGGGATTGCGTTGGATGAAGAGAGGGGTACTGGTATGATTTAGAATCCTCTAAAATTTGCAGATTTTAAAGATAATGAAATAGAGTTTTTGAAATAGTGATGTAAACTTGTAAAGAGAACAGCAAGAAGCTGAAGATTTGCCAAAACAGACATTTTAAAGAGTAAGAAGTAAGAAAACACGAGAAGAGTGAGAAGGAAAATGGAGGGGCGCCCAAATATTATGAGTTGCATGGATAAGTATAAAAGAAAGTGGACAACAATTTAAGGACCAGAATGTAAGTTGTGCAGAAAGAGCATAGAAAATAAACTTAGTTGGCAATTTGATGCATTTAAAAAGAGAATAAGAGCAGTTAAGGAAGAAGAGAGGAGTGTGTTAGAAGAGAGCTGTGTGGTAAAGATGGAAGAATGGGGAAAGGGGGATAGGAAGGAAGTGCAGTCCATACTTTGAACTGTACAAAAAGAAAAGACTTGGTTGAAGATTAAAGAAAATAGACTGTAGCAGTTCGTAGTAGAGGATTGTTTTGACTTGTTGATCAGTCAGCTGATATAAATAAATCACCTGCTGGTTGATCGCAACGAAGGAGACTCCGAAGCAGAAGATGTGTTAACAATTGAAAACAAACTTTGAAACTCCACAAATCTGAAGCATATAAATAAGAAGAGTAGTTTTTGTTTATGCAAACAGTAGCTAATGGGATGCACCCATATAAATTAAATGAAAAGGAGTGTTACATCTGTTCATTGCATCAACTGATGACCAATCTATACCGCAAACTGTCCAGCTGGAAACCGTTGTGTGAGACCCTCGCACAATATAACCACCTGACAACAGAATTACATCAAGGATGACATATATAGGCATGTAATATGCTTTCTGGAGATTTAGACAAAGTGTCGATAATAAAAGCCCAGACGATTTTACACTTGAGCTCATCCCGTTTGACATTGGGAAAGTCCCGTGAGTTTAAAGAATATCTTGTGTTATATTTTGGAAACAAATTACTGAATTCTGCTTCAGATTTAGGTTTTTGTCTTATTGGTACAGGAGCACCCGGGATGACAAGAAATGAACACTGCCCAAATATAGTTCTCATTTCTGTTTTGGTGTGAAGGCCGCTGGCAGCTCCCAGTGATTGATTTTGACTCACAGCCTGGAAACTATGGTTCAGGGCTAAAATTTTGTTAGATGCTGTGGTTGCAACTGTCTGTTTATTCATATATGCAAAATGTAGAATTGTGGACAAGACTTGCAAACTTTTCAATGCTTGTAAAACACTGTCTCATGGAATCCCCAGATTGTAAATATTTCAAGCAAAGGTGTGCTGCATTAGCCCTATGTTTCCAATTGCAAACACAAAGCAGTGAATAGGAGAGGCCTTGGGAGTTGATTAGAATGCAAATTGGCTTATTGACAAAATGAATCGATTGCCAAATATGTTTGCAAAAATGTGGAAGCATAAACAATGCTCCGAATTTGATTGAGCAATGACAATCATCTCCAAGAGATGGAGTATGGAGCCTTCTTAACAATAATGACTGAAGCATGAGCAAAATGGATTGTCCAAAAGGCTTTTTCTACTTTGAGGCAAGGAGAATTTCTTAGATGAAAAGCCAACTTTCCAACTTATAAATATGTGCTATTAGTCACAGGATACAAATATCCATCGAAGCAGACTTGGAAGTCACATATGTTTGGTTTGTTGGAAAGGCTTGAAAAACTTTCAAACAAATGTATTGTTTAGAAATATTAAACCAGTAACATGAGACAATAAATGAAGAAACATTATGGAAAGGAGGCATCAAACAGATGGAGGCAAAATGGACAGGGCATTGATAAAAGAGAAGAAGAATGAAACGGTCACAAGGGGAATAGTTACGTGGTAAGTGTGCAAAGACCAGACCTGCATAGGAGTTAAGGAGGCCATGGTGGTGTGTGGCACAGTAATTTAAGAGTAGAGCATCATATAGAATTCTAAAAAAGCTTAAGGCTGCATGCCAAGAAAGAAGAAACAAAACCAAAAGAGAGAGAAGTTGAAAGGGTAGGTGATGTGCAGCTCTGTTGTGCGAAGAAAGAGTCAAAAGAGACCAGTTCAGGTTCCCCTTCTCATGCAACGAAGGCATCTTGAGTAATGCTTCACACAAATCAAGAGAAGGGACACCGTGGAAGTTGAAGGATTGGTTAAGCAAAGAGATGTAGAAATTGATATAAAAGAAAATATGGAGAATGCAAGAGAAGAGGAGGGGAGGGCCAGAGTGTTTGAAAGGGGGTGTGGCCGCGCTAGAGAGGAGTATGTGCATAAAGGTAGAAAACTTCCATTTGCACTGGTGGAAGGCATAACAAATTTTAGAGGGATGTGAGAATTTTATTGGGAGAAAGGTCGATGGACAAGTCATGATTATGATTTGATGTAAACTTGCTTACTGTTGGAATCTAAACTTTTATTTGAAGCAAAGAGTCTTGACATATGTTTTTTGTTCGAGTTAGAAGGTAGGAGGGAGTTTCTCTTGCATCAAATGGTATCAGAGTTAGAGGTTCTGAGTGCATAGGTAGAGTGCCAAATGCAAGGCAGCTTGTGCCAGGACCTGCAGATGAATAGTGAAGTGTGGGTGAAGAGATTGCTGACCACGTGGTAATTTACATTTGAGAATGTGAAGCAGTCGTGGAGGCTCAAAAGGATTGTTGCAGGTCTCAGAAGTCCCAATTGGTTGAAAGCTTGAAGCCATGGAGAAGAGAGTGTATGTGTGAGAAAAACTGCAGTAGATGAAAGGACGAGTCTGAAGAAGAGGATGAGGCGGGTCACGAGGAGGCCCATATTGATTTCATTTTTGGAGCGATATTGGGAAGAGAGATACATGATGTTGAGATTCCTTTTGAAGGAGAATTGCAGCTAGAAGGGGGAAAAAGTGAAAGTAGCCCAAACAAATGTAGAGAAAAGAGAGGAAGAAATGGTCACAATGGATCATCAGTTGGTGAATGAAATTGATGAAGAAGAAATTACCTTGTAGGTCGAGTTAGTGAAAGAAGAGGTGGATTAGAAGGAAGAGGTTAATGAGTGCCCAGTCTTTGATCAAGGATCAGAAGACGATTATGCATTGCTTGAAGAGGAGATTGATAGAAATGAAGAGCTGTTTAGTGCAACAACAGATAAAGTAGCTGTAGTGGACGCTGAAGAGGATAAAGAAGATGTGCATCCAACAACGAAGTGTGAAAGAAAATGATGAAGATGAGCATGAAGTGGATGTTGGAATGGTAGAAGAGCACGAGTTAAAATATGAAATTGTTGTGGACAGTTTGTATTTGTTTGAAGGTTGAAAGAAAAGAGAATTCAATTGCAGATTTATATATGGATGTTAAGTGGTGAGGTGTGTTGTGAGGTTCTCACACCATCGCCCCAAAATTTTGGGGACCCCCTTTTTTTGATCGCCATGGTGAACTTTTTTGGAGTTGTCCAAAAAAAATTCGATTTAGAAGATCTTACACCTTGGACGCCTTCAGGCCAGAAGAGATGTGTTTAGATTTGTTTTTTTCACCTAGTCTTAACTTGATTTTCTAGAACTTGTAATTTTGTCCTTGGGCCAAATGATTTCAAAGATAACACTTTTTTCGATGGTTAGAACAATACTCGGCAGGATAAATTTACAATTTTTTGTAGACTTAGACGGATTTTGAAAATTGGATGTAATTGTATAATCTTGAGCATTTTCAAAATGAAATTCTTTAGATTTAATTGTTTTGGAAAATCTTAAATTTTTGGTGAAAGAGAAAATTTTTGCGATAGTGAAATTGAATTGGAAAAATTGATTTTGGATGCTAGAGAAATGATTTATTTTGGTATAAAAAAAAATTAATTGCATTACAAAATCGAGAATGGATTAAATTGCAAAATTTTGCATTAAATTGGTTAAATTTGCCTTGAAGATTTTAAAAATACTTAAAGAGGTTGGTCAATTAAAATTGAAAATCGATTTTAGCTTGCTCAATCCGATTTTAAATGATATTTTAATTACTAAAATGTTATTAAATGAAAATTTTAACATCCCCAAGGCTTTCTTAATTTTATTTTACAATTTTTGGTCCTAACTGGCAATTAAATGTGCAAATTTCACTATAGGCAAAATTAATTTTGGCGTGGCATTTAAATTGGGACCATTAATGAAACATTAATTTAATTGTCTTCTCCTATAGGTGCTAGTCGGCCAGCTTCGAGGAGTAAAAGGAAAATGGTATAGGAGGGCTCCTCCCTCTCCCATTTTTTCATTCCATCACAGCCTTCTTCTCTTGTGTTTAGCGATTTTTTTGGAGCAGCTTTCGTCTCTTTATTTGGCGATTTTCCCTTGGAAGGGCAGCTCTCTCACTTGGCAATTTTTGGAAGACAATTTCAGGCTTGGCAATATTTTTTCCTTGAAGCACATTTGTCATTGTTAAGGACTGATTTCCTACTTGCATAAGGGGCTACGATTTCTGCCCTAGGCAATTCAAGGCAGATCTGAAACTTCTTCTTGGTTGGTGCTTTTTTTAAGGATTGATTTTCTTGCAAAGGGCTGCAATTTTTTGCACTAGATCTGGGCGATTTTACTTGGAGGAGGAAACATATGATCAAAAGTCAGATTTTGGCAAAGTGTGGGCAGTTTCAAAGAGATTAAAATTCTGATTTTGCAAGGAGGTTTGAATTTTCAAAGTTTGATCCGAACTTCAAAAGGAGGCCCGACTATTGGTAAAGGCAAAATCAAGGTAAAATTCAATTCATTTTAGAGCTGAAGATTGGTTCAAAGGTGGAATTTACTCCTTGTTCTTGCTTGGTTTCGTTTCCCTTATGTTCTTCTTGCATTCATCATCCACCACTTCATCATCCCATTTATAGGTTGAAGATTGGAGAGATAAGTGTAGATTCCATAATAGGACACTTGGCAAGGCAAAAATAAGCTAGACAACCCTAGGAATGAAGTTGAGAGATATAAGTGTAGTCCATCCTAAGGTAACGAAGAGGCAAAAATAAGTGGTAGTCCCACCCCTAGGTTGAAGATTGAAGATTGATAAGTGTAGTGATAGGACTTAGTGAGGCAGAAATAAGCTCGATTCCATCGATAGAAAGAAGGTTGGAGATCGATAAGTGTAGTCCATATCACTTAGAACGAAGGGGCAGAAATAGGTGTTTAGGATGGTAGATGTTAGTGCAAGCAAGAACCCAAAGGGAACGAATACCAAAAAAGACAAGGAAGACATGATGCCTAAGACCACCTTCTTCTCGAAAGTGAGGTGAATAAGTGACACAAATATCGACACAGTAAACATGATACAGCTAAAGGACAAACTGAAGGAAGGACAATCCCCCATGGCAAAGAAGATATACAAGAATGAAATTGTACACGCAGTGGCCTTTCCTCCTACCTTGCCTTGTCCATAATTGGTAATAGAATGTGCATCCTAGTTTGATTTGGTAAGTCCATCATTTTTGATGAAGGGAAGAGAGTGTTAGCCAACATTGGCGAACAAGTGATCGAAGAAGCATTCAATATCCCCTAGTACAAAAACATGACAGTGGTAATGATGGATTAGACGGCTAAGTTATTCTAGGACAATTAGGAGGTTTATTTTATTCATCTAAAACAGGATTGGCTACACGAAGGCAAGAAGGGAGTTACCAGATCATCAAGGCTCACCATATTAGATTTCAAATCAGATGGTGATCTCATTTTGCTTCTCAGTCGGATCATGGGCCTAGCTCAAGGTATGCAATTCAAAAACTAGATGTACTTCTTTATTGATGAAATTGAAAAAGGAAAAAGAAGATTTGATTGGGCTAGGATTATAAGCAAGAATCTAGAATTGCAACTTAGGACCGTGCAAAATCAAAAGAAATTCTATATGGTGTCCTATCTGTTCTATTTGATTGCGAGGTTGTATGAAAATCTAGGACTTAAGGCCTTGGGAATGGGTCGAGGCAATGTTTGGTGCATGAATGGTATCTACAACTTCACTTGCACAACAACAAAGACTATAAGATATTGTGTGACGCCTTTTATTGCAAGGGACACCTACTAAGAGACTCTCAGTGGAAGTAGAAACAAAAGTCAAGAAGTATGGGAGTTGGTTCATCCAATTTCCGCAATTCACTTATATTAGAGTAGCAAGAAGCACAGTATGTCCCAAGAGACTTCCAAGGTACCCACCCGACAAGGTAGTTTTGATGGAATTGGCTAGGCAACTTGAGCATTATGACAGAATGAGGAAACTCAAAGGCGAGACAGGCATTACCTTCTCATTTGGAATTGGCATTGATAGTTGCCCCAATCCTATCGCCTTTCCAGCTGCGTAGAAAGAATTAGAATGGTATCATCTAGCATGGTATAGAGCAAGGCAAGGATTTGATCCTAATGGTCTTATCAAGGCATCTCATGGGAATACATTCAAACATGTTCCTACTATAGAGGATTTCTGGGCCAATGCATGGGATGACTTTCACATGAGGAAGCTAGCTTTCTTAAGATTGTCAGTGAACATGATGAGGGCAATTAGATGGAGAGGCCTTGATATTCCTGATCAACTGGAGGATGATGAAAATGTGTTGAGAGAAGATTATAATACAGTGGAGGGAACAAAGTTGAATCTAGTGGATTGGAATGATCACCAGGATCCTTCCTTGGAGGCAATTACAAGAGCAATTGATTTGCACATCGAGTCGTGGTACAATGGGAAGTTGAGGAAATTACAAAGTCAAAGGGTACACCTTACTTATGAGAAGATGAAGCCAAAGGAAGGTCTGACGGAATTAGTCAGACAGAGGGGCGAAGGAGGTAGCCAACAACAAGGAATAGTTAGAAGCAAGAAGAGAGGTTTGGAGGTTGAAAAGGGTAAAGAACATCATGAACCTCTAGCAAAGAGACAGAATGCAACACCATCAAGGGAAAGTATAATTGAGGCTAGAGGTCAAGAGGATAACGCAAGTGAACAAGGGACCATGGTAGATGTTGTATATGAGCAATGTTAGTATGCTAATAGAAACCAAATTTAAATAAAGCTTCTACAAACTAAACAAAATTCATAAACTTCAAGATAGACTAAGACTAGCTCTCAATTGAGAATATGAGCCATTAATGGACTCTCTCAATAAGAAGCTCTCTTGTTGAGTGGCTTTGTCTAAATAGATAGGATGTATGCTCAAGCTCATGCTTCAAAAAGGGCTTCAAATGGAGTTGGAATTTGGGTGTGAGTGTATGGTTTTGATGTAAAATGGCTTCTTAAAATGGCATTATGACTTTACTTCATGGATTGTGTTAAAATGACTTGGGAGAGGATTCCTTAAATAGGCAAAGGGTTTGAGGGATCAAGGGCTAGGATGCAAGGATGTGAAAAAGCTTATAGAAGGTTCAGATTGCATGAGAGGAGAGCACATGGATTGTGCTTCCTTACAACCAATCAGGGAGTGACACATGTCACATAGTGAGAGGATGGAGGAAAGGGGAAGGATGAGTCAACAAAGGAGGCTCAAGGGATAAAATCTTCATAAAGACCCTCATAATGACTTGTAAGAGCAATAAAAGGGCTTGTAAGAGTCATTTATGACCTAGTGGACTTCATAAAGTTTTATGGTTGAGATATTTTGAGGGTGATGAGAGCAATTTCGACTTGGACTTGATTAGGAAGGTTTTAAGCTTGCTTAGGATTGTGTAAATGATTAGAGAATGGATTAGGATGGTTTAGGATTAGCTTAGGGGTAGGCAAGTGGATGGCATTTAATGAGGGTGGGTGAAGGAGGAGATATTTGTTAACTTTGGCTTGGGTTAGGAAGTTTTAACTCATGTTTAGGGGATGTGACAAGGTTAGGAGGGGATTAGGATTAGGTTTAAAGACATCTTCTAGAAGAGTCTAGACTTTGGATGAGGATAAAGACTTTCTAGAATAGTCTAGAATTTCCTAGGATGAGGATGAAGACTTTCTAGAAGAGTCTAGAACTTCTTATGATGAGGATAAATTAGATTTTTAGGAAATAAATAAAGTTTTATTTATTTCAAGGGTTTGGGTTGAGGAGATATTTATTAAAACTTTTTTAATAAACATGAGGATTAATATTTAATCGTAATTAAATATTTTGAGTTGGGATTAGGGGTAGGAAATGATGGGATTAGCCTTTAATTAAAATTAAAGAAGGATTAGAAGATTTTGGAAGAGGTTATTGGTCTCAAGAAGATTGGCCAAGTTTTGGGCAAAAAATAAATTTTTTATTTATTTTAAGATTTTTGGTCAATTTATTAATTAAATAATTAATAAATAAGGAAATAATGTTTAAATAAGATTTAAACATTTTTGGGAGGGATTCTTTAATTAAATATTTTTAATTAAGATAAAGGGATTTAATGGCATAAAAATTAATTAATTAATTAATAAATGATGATGTCATCAGGACTTTTTTAGAAAATAAAAATATTTTATTTTCTAAAGGATTTTTAGGTGTCTACATTTTGCCCCTCTTTGATGTGATGCCGCAAGTGGCATGGCATCAAAGATAAGAAAATAAGATGCCCAAGGCTAGAGCAGAAGAGGAGAGAATGGACTGTGAGATGCCCCCTCAAGAAGGCGGTGGGGAGAGAAAGCGAGGGTCGACGACTTCTTGAAAAGTACAAGAATCCGAGATGAGCAAGAAGACTCAGATTTGCTTAAGAGAAGAGGTTTGGTTAGCTCAAACTCTTACTACGGGAGAATGATAAAGGGAGAATCAGAGGCACAAGAGGAAGCAAGTTTAAGATCTCAGGGATTGCAGAGGATGAAGGAGCGGAGCGCTATAAAAGGAATCTAAGATGGGGAGATGGATGAGGGGATTAAAAAAGCTGATGCAACAGGATTTCAAAGAGTCAAATTGGCGGAAGATGGGTTTCGGAGATCCCTAGGACTAGGATTGTGGATCTCGAAAGATGAGGCTTGGTGGATTGATTTGGATTGGTGGATCCCTAAGACTAGGATTGTGGATCCCTAAAGCTAAGAGTGATGAGTGATTCAAAGAGATACTGACGCATCAGCTGGGGTAGGAGAGACGGATGCTGGATATGGATGGGTGATAATGGAGATGAAGGAAAACCATTGAAGCTTTTTGAGAAGGGGGCATACTTCAAAGAGAAGTACCACCATGTAGTTGAGCACTAGATTTGCTATAGGACTGTTGGTTAATTGCCAAGGTTACCCAGAACATCAAGGCCTTTTCACCAACTATCCAGAGGACTGACGGACTGACTTAAAACAAACACACAAGGATTGCCCCAGCATCACACATGAATCTCAAAAGAATCAGAGTGGAACCGACACTAGGTAACCCACAAGCAGAAAAGAAAAACAAACAAAAGACATGATCAAGACCTTACGCTCTGATTGCCCCATTCATAGTATACCATGATATGGAAGATCGTGGAAACCTTGAGGAGGGAACAAGGAGATTTCTTGGAAAAGATATTTCAAGACCCAACAGGGAAGAGTCCAAATCAAAAGAAAGCGAAAATCCAAAAGAGAACCATTTGCCAACGAGATGGGTAGGACGAGGTACTAACGGACCAAGATCAGACATGAGGAAAGCTATATCCTGCAAGGACCTATTGGAGAGCACCTAAGCTGGTGGATGTGGATGAGTGATGTGTCTGGCAAGATGAACTAAGAAAGATAACACTTTGGTGATAGGAGATCTAGCTAAAGGATGCATTGGGATAGCTAACCAAGGGTTGTGCGATGTGTGCAAGATGCTAATCAAGGAGGAACTAACACGAACAATGGATAGATACAATGGTACTAAGCTAAAGAGGATGTACAAGCTGACAGACCAAGATATTTACAAGCGGGCTAATCAAGATATGGTACAAGCTAACAGACCAATGATATGTATGATACAGATGGATAAAAGCTCAGGATGAGAGGATAGCAGGATAGCTCGATTTTGTGTAAGATGTAGAAACTAAGGATGAGGTGATAACGTAAGATATGGATTTGGAAGGATGCATCCAACGATGATGATAGATGTGTGACCAAGGATGGGGACAATGCTAAGGTTGGTGGTAGCTGAGCTGATAGATAGTGCTAGAGTGAATGGCTAATGAGAGGATGACATTGGATTTGCATGAGGATAGCCTAGAGCGAGGTACCAATGACAAAGGAGGATGGACAAGACAAGATCTCCAAGGAATACAGTGCCCCCCAGTTAGAAGATGACATGCGGAAGGAGGTCTTATGATGGATGTGATAGGATTGAAGCTAGGATGGAAAAAGCTGAAGGGGCTAGGGAGATGGATGATAGCTGAGATGATTGGCTGAAGCTGCATAAGATTAGTGGATGGTGTGAGATGGAAGCTGGAGGATGGAGGATAGGTGGATAGATTGGAAGATGGAGTTGGATGTCAAGAGATGATCAAAAGCATGAGGGTGATAGGCTAAGCTAGGGATGGCGGGATTACGCATGACGCTTGTTTGCCAAGTTTTCATCATGGTACTTGTCCAAGGCGCTTGAATTGCCAAGTTTTCACCAGTGGACGCTTTATTTTTCTTTTCTTTTTTGACTTTTTGACTTTGGACTTAGCTGGAATGATGTTGGCTTTCTTCAGCTATTTTGGCTTTTTTGGGATTTTTCACTGGCTGTTGGAATGTTCAATTTTGTTGCTAGCTGTTGGTACACCGGATGTGTGATTTATGCAATAGATCGGATTAGATGGGATTGATGGTAGGAGATGGAGGGATGAAAATGCTGGAAAGGAGCATGAGATGGGGATGCTTGCAAGAGCAACATTGGCACATGTTGGAACGGGTGTGAAAAGAGCATATGGGGGATAGATGGTAGATGCAAGTGTGATGGAGGATTTGTGGAAGCGTGCTTGGGGATATAGGCACCCAAGATGGAGTTAGCAGATGGGGGACATGAGTCACTAGATGGGGGATTAGCAATGGTGGATGCCATTATGCATTGGGTTTCAACTTTTTTCTTGGGGATCCACATGGTTTTGGATTTTTTTTTCATAGGCTTTTGCATTGTTTTGCATTCTTTGATTGGATGTTGCCTTTTTGGAGTATGTCTTTTAGAATAGACATATGATTGCCTAGGATGTGGATTTTTAGCTTTATGCATTTTGAAGTTGGCATTCACATTGCTGTGGTAAGCTTTGGGAAGATGGTTAGGAGAAGCTTGGTGAGATGGAGAGGATATGAAAGAGCATGTAGGGGGATGATGATGGATGATGTGCCTTGATATGTGCCTTTGTTGATCTTGCATAGGAATGGATGGAATAGGATTTTTATGATGGCTGATAGGAGGATGGAGGATGGTAGATTTTGGGACATAGGGACCCAAAATGGATTTAGCGGATGAAGGGGGGATATGGTAGGTTGTTTTGGGTTGCAAAGATGGTGGAGGGGGGATGACATAAGATTTCTTGAAGGAGTGATGGGAGGCTGGCATGGTGGGCTTGGAGATAGGCTTGGTTTGGGGGTGTGGTGTACCAACACCTTTAGATGGTGAGCCTTTAGATACATATCCAAGACCATGAAATCCTAGATTTTTTTGTGCAATAATAAGCTCTCTGATTCCTTTCTCTTGTGGTCCTAAACCTTGACCTTGATAATGCCATCGATTGAGCATTTGAACAAGCTGAGGAAACTTTTTGCTTGCAGAAAATGGTAGAAGTGATTTATTAGGTGTATTGCAATGGGGAGATACTGTTCTTAATTCTTCTGCTGAGAGAGGGCCACCGTGGATGAATGTAAGTGAACCAAGAGGGTAGATTATAGATGGTGGAATAGCTTGGATAGGTGGTAAGATGGAAGCATGGAGTGGGGGAGATGGAAGGATAGGATCTTGATGTAGCTAGTGGGATGACAAGATATCTTGTAGTGGAGGAGATATGGCTTGAGGTTTTGGAGATGGAGGAGATGGTGACTGCACTATGGATGGAAGACATGGTACGATGATATCTTCATTTATGCTTTGGGGGATGTCAACATGCTTTTGGGCAGGATCTTGATAGGATTGGTTTGGAGTGGATGGTGCGATAGGAGGTGAAGGGATGGATTCTTCAAAGGCAGCGGATGGAGAGATGGGAGATTCAGTAGTGGAGATGGGTGAGTAGAAGATGGATGCATAAGGGTCATTACGAGAGATTTGGGAAATGCTTGGAGGCGATGTGGATAGGATTTGGAGGGATTTGATAGGTGGTGGGATTTTGATGCTTGCGGGAAGTGGAAGGATTTTAAGCAATTTGATGGATGGTATGGGGATGATAGCTATGGGAGATGGAGGTGATATTATAGATGGGGAAGCTTCATCACTGACTACTTCACATGGTTGGATTAGATGACATGGCTTATCGACTGTTGGAGGCAACTTTTCTTGTATTTCCTCTAGGAGATTCCTTGGAGACTCGTGTGTCAAAGGTGGAGGTGGATTGACAGGAATAGCTAGTGTGATGGGGGTGGAAGATTGGAAGCTTGGTTGATGGGGTGATGGAGGGGAAGCTGGAATATCAGATGGCATGACTAGATAGTTTGGAATAACTCTTGGATTTTGGGGGATGCTTGGGGGAATGTTTCTAAGGCTTTCAATATACCCGTCATAGTCAACAAGATTTTCATCATCATTGGAATAGGAGGTGGTGGGAGCAAGGACAATGCGACCAAACACATCATGATAGGATTGGTACTTCATGCTTTGATGATGAGTTTGATGGGGATGGGGTCTTGCGTATGGATGAACACGGAAGCTCATGGTTGGATTTGGGTTAAGCACAGATTTTGGATTGGCTGATGAAAGATTTCCTAGGGAGAGTCAAAGTTGCATGACAGACCTAAGGAGGATTGGCTAGAGATTTTTGGCTGTCTTATGGGTGGAAGACTTCAAGGGTATGCTGTCAAAAAGTGAGAGTTTTGGTTTCCTATGTGCTGGATTTGGTGGTGGATGTGTCAACTTGAGGATAGACTAATGATCCTATGGGCATGACATGAGATTGACCACTTGTGGATCCCAACCTTTAGCTCAAGGTGATGAGGGATGCAAGTGAAAAAGCTAGATTACCCTAGACAATGCTCTGTCAGAGGGATAACCTTGGTGAGATTGGTTGATTGGTAGGATTGATTGGATAGCAAACTCTGGCAGAGTAACAACAACTCTTTAAAGGCTTGGGTGATTTTGGATTGGGTTGCTAGCTGGCTGGGGGGATGATTTGGATGGACTTTGGATTTGGGATTGTTCTAAGGCAAAGAACTAGATAGATTCGGTTGCAGCGGGGGAGCTTGGATGATTTTCTGATAAGGCAGTGACTACGCTAAGTATGCCTTGAGCTGGGAGATTTCTGCTTTTCTGGGATTTTGACCAAAGTTGGCAAACATTCATTCAAAAGCTATGAACAAATAAGAAAACAAAATTTTGGAGCAAGCACGTCAAACACACCAACATCCTAGGAAGCTTTCTACAAGGATGAAATTTGTTATAGCTAGGGAGTCCTCGATATACGCAAGGTACGTGAGGCCCAAATCCGTAGATGAAACCAAAAAGATGTCACACAGCCGAGAGAAGCGGTAACCCACTTCTCCTCTTTCACTTCTCAAGGGTATAAAGTTCCTTGAGGCTTAGCCCGAGTGACAAAATCTTGATTCCAAGAGAGGTGTCTTTGGATTCACCTCCCGATTTTTATACTCCACCGGAACACCGGAGTTGAGGTCGTCCCAAGGGGTGATGAAATCCCCAAGCAGGCCTCCTAAAAAGTGTAAAACAAGACCACATACATGATCTTGGGCTTTAAAAGACACACGTTTATTCCAATTGATGATTTAGATTTTGTAAGCTATGATTGAAGACACTTGTGATTATGGCATACAATGTTCATTCCAATTTGACAGCATCATTAGCATAATGAAAGTCGAGAGATTGTCAACATAAGAAATGTGAGCGCCATTGAAAAAGCGTCAAAACCATGCGATGTTCATTGATTTTTAGGCATTCAAGATTGAGTGTGAGTTTATTTTAAGCCCAAAACAAAGATGTGTGAAACTCGATTGCCAAGCGCGCACCCAGAGGCCCTCCACGTCAATAGTTGTTCAATTTTTATGCCCAAACGAAGTGTGAGCGAGATTAATGCGCATTCAAGAAATTTTCTAACTTAGAAAAACCACTAAAGACCCAAGTGAGTGGAGTTTGATCTTTGTGGAGCACTTAACACCCTCTTAGGTAGACCCATCCCCATAGATGGTGCTGAGATTGCAACCAATGGTTAAATTGATGGGTGATTAAAGAGGGTGAGTCCAACTAAAAACTTACTCAAAGCGTCTTTATTAGTTTTTATAACTTTGAAGATTTCAAAAATGTGGATTCTTTTTATGCCCCAAAAGATGATTATTTGATCTATGGCATTCAAGATTGGATTTTGTTGTTTTAATCATGCATTCATAAAAAAAAAAAAACTTGATTTTAATCCATGGCACTCAAGAGTGATTTTAGCAACATGCATTCAAAGAAAAGTGATTAAACATTCAAGTTTTTTCCTTTGAGCATTCAAGATTGAGATTTTGTGTGTTGTTTTAAGAGCTTTGAAGTGCTTTGTTTTAACCTTAGATCATTCAAGATTGTTTTGGACTCAAAAGTGAAAATGACTCTTTGGACTTTGGTTTTCATTCAAGATTTTGTGTTCTAGTTTGCATATTTTAAGCCCAAAAATGATATTCCTAAATTGTTTTGATGCATGAAAAACTTAAGAAACATTCAAGATTTTGCAACAAGACATTTGTTTGGAACAAATAACAAAAGTTTTAGGACTCTTAGTTTTCATGAGATTTTTAAAAGAACTTTAAAATATTTTCAAATGAGGTTCATTTTATCCTTAATTGATGCTTTGAGTTTGATTTAGATTTTAGTGTGCACTTAGTGTTGATTTTGAACCTTTTGCAATGGAAACTTGAAGTTCTTTTTAAATTCCCAAAAATGAAGTGTTCCTAACTTTGCATGAATGCATCTAAAACTTTGATGTTGCAAGGATGCAAATGATTAGATTGGTTTAGTTTCACTTGTTAAAAGATTTTTTCTTTTTTGCAAATTTTTAATTTTTTAATGGATTTAAGTATGATTTGGGGGTTCATTTTAAGCACTAAAAATAAGTGTGTATGATTTTGCTTCCTTAAAAAAAAAAATGGCCAAGATCTCCCACAAGAAGAAGAAGAAGAAGTAGATGGAATAAGAAGAATATAGACAAGAAGAGGAAGAAGAATTCCAAGTGCTTTGTCCACCTATAAGCTTGAAAAATCTGCAAATACTATGAGATAGACTATGAGTTCCTTTGTCTTCTTCATGCTCATGTGGACCTACAAAACCAATTTATACAATCCTACCAATCACAAAAACAAGAAAAATTAGCCAAAATCAGCAAATGACATACAAAACTTGACTAAAAAAGCTAATGAAGATGACCCATGCGGGGTCCCACCGGGTGTGCCAAAATGTATATGAGCAATGTTAGTAAGCTAATAGAAACCAAATTTAAATAAAGCTTCTACAAACTAAACAAAATTCATAAACTTCAAGATAGACTAAGATGAACTCTCAATTGAGAATATGAGCCATTAATGGACTCTCTCAATAAGAAGCTCTCTTGTTGAGTGGCTTTGTCTAAATAGATAGGATGTATGCTCAAGCTCATGCTTCAAAAAGGGCTTCAAATGGAGTTGGAATTTGGGTGTGAGTGTATGGTTTTGATGTAAAATGACTTCTTAAAATGGCATTATGACTTTACTTCATGGATTGTGTTAAAATGACTTGGGAGAGGATTCCTTAAATAGGCAAAGGGCTTGAGGGATCAAGGGTCAAGATGCAAGGATGTGAAAAAGCTTATAGAAGGCTCAGATTGCATGAGAGGAGAGCACATGGATTGTGCTTCCTTACAACCAATCAGGGAGTGACACACGTCACATGGTGAGAGGATGGAGGAAAGGGGAAGGATGAGTCAACAAAGGAGGCTCAAGGGATAAAATCTTCATAAAGACCCTCATAATGACTTGTAAGAGCAATAAAAGGGCTTGTAAGAGTCATTTATGACCTAGTGGACTTCATAAAGTTTTATGGTTGAGATATTTTGAGGGTAATGAGAGCAATTTCGACTTGGACTTGATTAGAAAGGTTTTAAGCTTGCTTAGGATTGTGCAAATGATTAGAGAATGGATTAGGATGGTTTAGGATTAGCTTAGGGGTAGGCAAGTGGATGGCATTTAATGAGGGTGGGTGAAGGAGGAGATATTTGTTAACTTTGGCTTGGGTTAGGAAGTTTTAACTCATGTTTAGGGAATGTGACAAGGTTAGGAGGGGATTAGGATTAGGTTTAAAGACATCTTCTAAAAGAGTCTAGACTTTGGATGAGGATAAAGACTTTCTAGAATAGTTTAGAATTTCCTAGGATGAGGATGAAGACTTTCTAGAAGAGTCTAGAACTTCTTATGATGAGGATAAATTAGATTTTTAGGAAATAAATAAAGTTTTATTTATTTCAAGGGTTTGGGTTGAGGAGATATTTATTAAAATTTTTTTAATAAACATGAGGATTAATATTTAATCTTAATTAAATATTTTGAGTTGAGATTAGGGGTAGAAAATGATGGAATTAGCCTTTAATTAAAATTAAAGAAGGATTAGAAGATTTTGGAAGAGGTTATTGGTCTCAAGAAGATTGGCCAAGTTTTGGGCAAAAAATAAATTTTTTATTTATTTTAGGATTTTTGGTCAATTTATTAATTAAATAACTAATAAATAAGGAAATAATGTTAAATAAGATTTAAACATTTTTGGGAGGGATTCCTTAATTAAATATTTTTAATTAAGATAAAGGGATTTAATGGCATAAAAATTAATTAATTAATTAATTAATTAATTAATTAATAAATGATGATGTCATCAGGACTTTTTCAGAAAATAAAAATACTTTATTTTCTAAAGAATTTTTAGGTGTCTACAGACGTGAGCTCTTATTCAGAACCAAGTGGTTACAGTGATAACACCGAGTACTCTCCTCTCTCAGAGAATCAACATGAAGACGACATGGCAGTTACTAGTGGAGAAGAAGATAGGCCAATTGATATTGAGGAAGTAAGCTAGGCACCTGTGGCCGTTGGTGATGATCAACTAATTTAACCAAATTCAGATTTGGGGAGATGCACTGCACCACTATGGTTAAGGCAAATGCTTATGCCAAGAGGCGAGGTAGTGACTGTCCAAACAGTTGAGGACATCCAAGGATTAGTAAAAAAGGGTGATATCAAGAACTAGGGACAAATTGCAAAAGTAGTGGAAAAGGTGATTAGGAGCGACAACGATGGTCACCGAAAGGTCCAAATTGCTATACCAACGGTTAACAAGGCATTGGATGAAATTGCAGCTTAGGAATACGAGATAGTAGAGCATAACTTGGAAGAAACACGAATGACATGGAATGTGAGGAGATCTAGGAGGGCATAGTTTCAATCAGAGAAAGGTTGAGGAAGGCAAATGAAAAGATCATAAAGTTGGAGGCCGAGGACAAGTATTGGATTGCCAGCCTATCCAACAGTTGCACCAGGCAGGCCTTCCTCAAGAAAACAGGAGCAACATGGAAGAGATATTGGCTCAGCTACGTGAAGTCAAGGATTGGATCCAGGATATGATCCAAGATGGGCGAAATTTCTTGTCTTTCTTTGTCTCAACATTCAGGTCATTGGTGGCTATTAGAGATAAATTCAGGATATTTGAAGGTGAATGGAAGGATTTCCTTCCAATCAAGGATTTAGCTATTCCCAGACTACAGGCATTCATTGAGCTCCCAGAGAAATATTTGGAAAGGGCCAAGTTGATTGATGAAGGAGGATTGAGTACAATGGAGTCTTGGTTTGTTGCCTTGACTATCAGATTGAGAATATTTGAAGAGGTATGGAGTGAGATTGCACAGCATAGCCCAAGCATTAACACTTCCATTTCAACCATGATGAGCGACGGAGGGGTTGCGCTTAATTTTGAAGATATCAAAGAGGAGAACATCAATGAGACAGATTTCAGATTGAGATTGGATGAGTTGGGGAAGGTTGCCATCAAGAAGAAACATTTGGGCACCCTTGCCTCCCTCAATGCCTTTATCGGATATGCAAAAGAGTATGAGAAGGACCATGAGAAGATACTGCAAGCAACAAGAAGCATGATGAATTCAGCTGAGCTCAAGATGAAACACACACCTTGTCCTCCCTTGAAGGAAATCAATGACAAGTTAGCCAAGTTCATTACTTTGGCTAAAATGATGAAAGAAAAGGGTAGAACTATATTAGAAGATTATTTGATGTAAGCCGAAGTGGCAATTTCTCTTTCTTCTTGGATAGGACAAGTGTCTAATTCTGATTGGCTACCATTTTGGTGCCTTCTCATTGGCTAATGGGGTGGCAACCCTAATCAAGGTTTCTAGGATCCGATTTGGATCGTGGATTTCACCTCTTTATCTCTATCATTGGTTGTAAATTTTGGCCTCTATATAAGGCCATTTGCTCTCATTTGTAAAGGGCCGGAGAAAATTGTTGCTAAGATAATGCCAAAATCACTTTTTATTTCTCATTGTTGTGACTTGCATGGTGATTAAGAACTTTTGGTATTGTTGCATGTTTTCTACTTCCAATAGTTAGAATAAGATTTTCTTTGAAGTTGCTAAAGTAGGTTTCATTTCAAAAAGGTTGTTAAGTAGAGAGAAGAGTAGATGGATAGTTGCATGGTAGTATTAGTGGATGTTTGATAGGGATCTATAACTAGGCCACTAGCATCCTAGCGGCTTGTTACGAAGCCTTGTGTAGTAAACTAGTTCCTTTCCATTGAATCATTGATCTATGGAGGTGGAGCCATTGGTTAGCTTTCATTAGATTCAATCCCCGTCCATTTGCTAACCTTTCCATTCATAGGAGTAGGAGTAGAATAGCAAGTAGTATAGTATTTGGAGTTTCGAAGAAGAAGATTAGGAAGGCATAAAGTCATTAGATCACTCATCCTCCATCACCATCACCATCTCCATCAACATTATTTGGCATTCGTATATTTCACAAACCCATCACCATCACCACCACACCCAATAAATCCAAGTTGTCCTCAAACAAATAGCATAAGGCCACCTACGTGATTACCAGCAAATCACATCGATATACTGAGTTAGTATCCATAGGTGTAAGGAACATTGGAGTTTTGCTTATGTCCGCATGAGTATTAACTTTTCAAGAGAGGAATTGAAGATTTGATATTCCATATCAGGTGTTCAATTGTTATATGTTATGTAGTGGTACAAAATTGACATCAACAAGTTGCTTGGTTTGCGATGGACAAGATTCCACAACGGAGAGGATAAGATAAGATAACTTTATTAATGTCCAAAAAATGACCACAAAACAGGTCAAAGGGATTGCCAAGATTACAACAAGAGACCAACCCACAACGAGGGTACAAAATAGTACCCAAGAAAACATGAACAAAGCAGCAAAAAACCAAACAAGGAAAATGGGACCACAAAATAGGGTGGAACACCACAGAGGGACCACCCTGCACCTAGGAACTTGAAGCCGTTGTTGGGGGATCCTTGAGGATGAAGTATGTTGTTGTTGTATGGAGCCTTTGCAGAGCTTAACCAATTTGGAAGAATTTGGGGTGGGGGGGGTCAAGTTGACATTTGGTACCCTGACCCAAGGGAAGATCCGTGAAGGAAGTGATAACCCGGTGAGAGTGTAGAGAGTATTTGGAGGAGAAGAAGAGAGAGCTATTGGTGGAGGAGGTCGAGCTGCGGCGGACACAAGTCCACGAGATGGAAGAGGAGGAGAGGATAAACTTGGTGGAGGAGGTCAACAAGTGTCGCAATTAGGTGTTGGAAGAAGATTTGTAATGTACCTAATGCACAATGGAGTTTTCGTAGGATGTTTACAACCTAGATAAGATAATGTAAGATAAGGTAAATATTTATTAATGTCCAAAAAAAGGACCAACCAAAGGGTCCAAGGGACTGCTTGAAACAAAATGGTAAGATTACAAATAGCAAGAGCACCAAACAGTGTCTAGGAAAAAAAGATAGAATAAAAAAAAAAAAAACTAGAGCAAGAAGAAATTGCCAAACCAAGCAACCTAGCTAGTTATTCCAAGAAACCAAGAGAAAGCCTAGAACCGATGTCCTAGGACAAGAGATCCCTTGCCATCTTCGAGGAACCTTGAAAACGGTAGAAGAAGACCATTGCTATGTGAAGGATCTATGAGGTCTCACATCCCTAGGGGACCCAGAAGATCTAGTGGCCACCTAGTACCTCATGTGGGGGTAGCCACGATAAAGAATGAGGCGATGAGCTGGTTAGAGTATGATATCTGGGAGAAAGTCATTGTAGAGTGAGGTCTTGGAGCTTTAATGCCTTCTAAAGATAGAACGCAAGGCACCTCCGGTATGTATATTTGAAAAAGGATGAGAGAGGGTGAGTCTCCCTGAATAAGCAACAGAATCTCCCACTGATCTCATATTAGACAAGGCAGCGAAAAATGAAGTGTGTCTCCATTTCAGCCTCTCCCAAGCCAAAAAGTTGATAGACTCTATCCTCCCTAGCCAAATGGTGGTCGATCTGGATGCAAGCCTATGTAAGCCACTCTAAATGAGCTAAGAGAGATACAAAGTGTGTGAGACCAGCCATGTGACAGGTACGAGGGGAAAACAATGATCCCCTCCTATAACTCAAGAATGTGCTCTGCATAGAATGTCATCCTCCAATGCATTCCCCTAGGAGGACTAGCCCAAGTAGTAAGAATGTACTATTTGTAAATGTTCGTCCGAATAGAAGAGTAGTTAAACTAATAAATCCTATTTTTTGAGCCTATGCTCACAAATTTTCCCACCTGACATGTTTGGTGTAGGAGCATCATCTTGGTTGACAAGTAATCAACACTGCTTAAAGGTATTTTTCATTTTGGTTTTGGTTTGAAGGTCTCTAGCATCTCTTAGTGATTGATTTGGACTTGCAGCCTTGAAGCTTTGATTTAGGGCTAAAATTTTATTAGATGTAGTTGCAACTATTTGAATATACATGTATGCAACATGTAGAATCATGGGCAAGGGTTGTCAAGCATTCAATTCTTCTAAAATGCAATCTCTTGGATTTCCAAGATTGGAAATATTTCAAGCAAAGGAGTGTGTATTGACTGTATGGTTCTAATTGAAAACACAAAGCAATGAATAGGAGAGGCTTTGGAGGAGGGCACCCAAGACTTTGCTAAGAACCAAGAAGGCTTTTGGGATATTTCAAGTTGTAATAAGGTCTCTTATAGACCATTTCTTATAAGGATGCTATGTAATAAAACCAAAAGAGCCATTTTGTCACTTGTAATGCAATTTTATGCACTTAGGTCCTGGTGGTCAAACTTGGTCAATGACCACCCTAGGTTGATAAGTTGTCATATGTTGTTTCATGGCTATTTGGAATGTTTGAAATCACATTGTTATGTTTTGGCTCGGTCTTAAGCACAAATGCAACTTTTGACAAAAAGTTTTTAAAGTTGTGAATGTTGTCAAGTGCAACCTTTGACAACAATTTGCAATTTTGTTCTCCAACAACCAACCAATTCAAATTTTGGTTGGGACTGGTCATGATGGTTGTAGGAAGGATAGATGAAGAGATTTGAGTAAATGTAAGAAGGTTTTGGGATTGCTTTTAATCAATTTCCATGCGATTCTCTTGGTTCGTGCTTTTATGTGAACAATATTTGTTTAGCTTGGCAAATCTATGAATGTGGATGTGTAGTTGAATGAACTAAATTCCCATTGCAACCGGTTTGGGGTCATTTAGTGATAAGGTAGGGAAGAACCATTCAAATTGGTTAAAATTGGTCGTTTGGACACTCAAACCCTAGGTCCTAAACAAAAATGGCCAAAGCCTGACATTCCACCATTGAATCCAACCAAATCTATGGGCAATGTTAGCTCTTAGGATGTAATTTAATATGCATTTGACTTTGGAGTAGTCTCTTTAGTCCTTGAATTTTGATAGGAATCCCTAGACTTGGCATTCTAAAGTCACAAGCTAAATTGTGATAGAAATTGAGTTTCAATATAGAGAATTGGTTTTGTGAGTGAGAAAGAATGGTTGTTTGAGTTCCTTTATACATAGGTAGAGATGTTTGGATGAGTCATCAACCAAGAAACATCGATTGGTGAAGTTTTCTTGCTGACCCTAAGCCAAAATTAGCCTTTAGGCCTAAATCAGGCATTTTGAATGAGTGGGTTAATGCCAAAGCCAGTTCCCATTTTTAGATATTTGGTGTAGGGGACAAAAGGGCACTTAGAAGTGTCATTTTTTTGGGGTCTTGTTTAGGAAATCCCAAAGTTAAAGGCTAAGAACTATGTTTGGAGAGCTAATAGCCATTAGGTCCCCTAGTAGGCCTAATTGTGCAGATTGGAGTTTGTGGTAGTGAGAGTTGGTTCCAGAGGGTCAATTTGGTAGAATGAGTTGTTAGAAGCATGGAGAACACCCACACAATTCAGATTGCCAAGAATGGTGAAAAGATTCTAAGGTGCTAGGGTTTAGGGTTGGACTAAGTTGTTCCTAGGGTAGGCTTGATGTGAAAAGTGGTATCTCCAAGAAGAAGATTGAATTGCTCAAGGAGTTGGTCACAAGGGAAGGGCCAAGAGCAAGTTCGTGGTGTATTGAAGCTTTTTGGAAAGGCAAGGGAGTTGGACCATTGGATGGTGCCAAGAAGAAGAAGCCTAAAATAGTAAAATCCTAAGTGTGCTTGGAAAAATTCTAGATTCTCTACATCAGCCTTGGGGGTCAAATAGAATCCAAATCGATCGATTGGAAAAATGAATCCATTGCCAAATATGTTTGTAAAATATGAAAATATAGACAATGCTTATTGATTGGCAAACATCTCCAAGAAATGGAGTCTTGTAAACAATAATGATTGAAAGATGAGCAAAAATGATTGTCTATGAGGTTTTCACTACTTTCGGGAAAGATAATTTCACAGGTGAAAAGCAAGACTTTCCAACTTATGAATATGCGCTATTGGAATAGGATACAAATATCTATTGAAGAAGACATGGAAGGCACACATTTTAGGTTTGTTGGAAAGGCATGAGAAACCTTCAAACAAATCTGTTGTTTCAAAAATCTGAAATTGGCAACCATTTAGTTCCAGTTTACATCAAGCAATAAATTAAGAAATATTGTGAAAAGAAGGCATCGAGTAGATGAAGGCAAAACAAATAGGGAATTTGTACAAGACTAGAGAAATGAAACAGTCACAAAGGGAACAATTACGTGGTAAATATGTGAAGACGAGACTTGGGTAGAAGTTAAGAAGGGCATGGTGGGTGTGTAGTGCAGCAATCTAAGAGAAGAGCATTATATAGAATGCTAAAAAAGCTTGGGGCAGGGTGCCAAGAAGGAAGAAACAAAACCAAGAGTGAGAGGAAGTTGAAAGCAAAGACAATGCTTAGTTTTGTTGTGTGAAAAAAGAGTCAAAAGAAACCTGTTCAGCTTCCCTTTCACATGTGATGAAAGCATCTTGAATAATGCATAGGAGTGTACAAGGAGGACATGGTGGAAGTTCAACAATCAGGAAAGCAAAGAGGCACAACAAATGCTAAAAGGAAAATATGGAGAATGAACCGGGAGAGGAAGGGAGGACCCAAGTGTTGGAAAGGGGGCGCGGTTGTGGTAGGGAGTATATATGTATGAAAGCTAAAAGCTTCCATTTGCTTAGGTGTAAGGCATAAAGAATTTAAGAGGAATGTGAGAGAGTTTATTTGGGAAAAAGGCCAATGAATATTGTCTTCCACAAGAGACCCAAGAATGTTGACCTTCATTGTTATTTCATTCAACAGCTAATTGAAGACATATCAATTCACTTGTCATATGTTCTGACCATGGATCAGACAACAAATATTCTCTTTGAGCTCAAACAAGTTTGTAAAATTCAAGGGGCAACTTGGTGTAGTTGATAGATTGACCATTATGGGAGGGTATTATAATAATATCTTATTTTCTTATTTAATGGTCGATATCTTAACTTACGTAAATATTAAATACTTTCTAAATTATGGTTATGTCTTTATAGAAACATAGTCTTTGTAATGTAATTTGGAGTATGATGCTCATGTTGGCAACATTGACAAAGGTTGGACCTAAATTAGTTGGGATTGAAGTTGGACTTCAGGGCGTTTTTACTGTACAAGGAAACCCTCACACCTGTCATAAGTCTACTGGAAGTTATGAGAGATGAGACTTTGTTGAATGGTTTGATGTCGGAAGTGTCACTTATTTCGACAGAAACTTTGAAACAAATGTCTTGTTTTAAAATATTAAATTGGTGACCATTCAGCTTGAATTGACATGAAGCAATAAATGAAGAAACATTATGGAAAGAAGGCATTGAGCAGATGAAGGCAAAACAGACAGGGCATTTATCAAAGACAAGAGAAATGAAACAGCCACAAAGGGAACAATTACATGGTAAATGTGTGAAGACCAGACCCATGTAGAAGTTAAGAAGGGCATGGGGGGTGTGTAGTGCAGAAATCTAAGAGTAGAGCATCATATAGAATGGTAAAAAGCTAAGGGCAGGGTGCCAAGAAGGAAGAAACGAAACCAGAAGGGAGAGGAAGTTGAAAGCAGAGGCAGTGCATAGTTTTGTTGTGTGAAGAATGAGTTAAAAGAAACCTGTTCAGCTTCCCTTACACATGTGATGAAGGCATCCTGAATAATGCCACATAGGAGTGTAGGAGGACATGGTGAAAGTTCAAGGATCGACAAAGCAAAGAGGCACAATAATTGCTAAAAAAGAAAATATGGAGACTGCAATGGAAAAGGAAGGGAGGACCCAAGAGTTGGAACGGGGCTAAAAGCTTCCGTTTGCTTAGGTGTAAGGCATAGAGAATTTAAGAGGAATTCAAAAGAATTTATTTGGGAAAAAGGCCAATGAAAAAACCATGATTATAAATTTAGTGTTTCTGATTTGATGTGAAGGTAAATTTTCTTATTGTTGCAATCTGAACTTTTAATTTGAAGCAGAGAGTCTCTGCGGTTGTTTTGTGTCTGAGTTAGAAGGTAGGAGGGAGTTTCTCTTGCATCACTGTTCTCTAGGTTTAATTATTGGCAGAAACCAAATTCAGACCATTTGGAACTCAATATTGGAAGAGTTTCACTTCATTATATGCGATATGGCCTCTACTTTTCTTTGTTGAATTGTTTGGCAACTGCATGATATATGATGCAGGATCATCCTGGTCCTCAGGAACTTCTAATTGATCAAATTTGTAAAAAATAAGATTTTGCCTAAAGGTAGTTCTTACCACTCGTTTATTTCAAAGATTTTTTGATGCAGAAGAAAAATAGTTTTATGGGAAGCTTTATAAGATCATCCTATCCGCTCAGGTCAGCTTTCAGGCAAAAAAGAACCTCGGTTTTCAAAGTTATGCCAAAAGTCACTTTTCATGTACTTTGTGTACCTATATATCTGAATTTTTCTCTCTATTTTGTGCAAATGTCAGAAAGAAATATATGGATCCTCAATCAAGGTTCTTTTACTTGAAGTTAAAGAAATCTTGCAGATTTGAAGGCAATATAATATTGTGGAAAATCAGATGCCATAGGGGAAGGCAAAACAGCAAGTTTAAAATATATTAAATGCCTATGTTTGGTGAGTTTATGCTGGAAGATGTATCACATTGCTCGCAATACATTTAAAAAATTAAACTTTTCATATTTTATGGACATAGGCATTAGAATGGATAGGTACTGTTTAATTTTGGGAGATGACAGGAAAAGATGGAAGAAAAAGTTTTAAAGCTGAAGAGTTATCGAGGCTCGAGGAAGATGAGGAAATGAATTATCCATCATAGGGCTGTGAAATTTAAATCCAAATAGCAACAAACAATCTGAAATGGAGGGGCTTCCTAGGAAGAAGAAGAAAGAGGTGGTAGTATGATTTAGAATCCTCTTAAATTTGCAGATTTTTACAACAAAGAAACAGATTATTTGAAATAACGTTTTAAAAAGAATGGCAAGAAGCTGAAAAATTGCCCAAACAAAGACTTTAAAGAGGAAGAAGTAGGGAGACGAGAGGAGAGAGAAGAAAAATGGAGGAGTGCCTAAATAATTTAAGTTGCATGGAGAACAAAGAAAAGAAAATGAATTGAAACTGAAGAAAATGGACAGCAATTTGAAGAACAGAAGATAAGTTATTCAGAGAGAGAATAGTATGTAGACTTACTCGCCTGTCAAATGCTATTAAAAAAAGAAGTAGAGCAGTTAATGAAGAAGAGAGTTGTGCTTGGGATGAGAGCTGTGTGGTAAAGAAGGAAGAGCAGGAAAAAATGTGTGGAAAGTGTAGTCCATACGTTTGAAGTGTACAAAAAAAAAGTGGGGTGTAGCGTTTTGTAGTAGAGAATTGTTTTGAACTGTTGTCAGTCATTATGTTGCAGATTTAAATATGCAACGGCTCACCCATTGATTTGATAGCAGCAAAGGAGACTCCAAAGTAAAAGATGTGTTAAGAATTGTAAAAACCTTTGAAACTGTACAAATTTGAACCTTGTAATCAACAAGAAGAGTTATTATATATGTATTTCCATTCCTCTCTTCATCACTACATAAGGTCCACTCGCAAAATTTTGGGAGTAGTCTCATGTTATCTTTGTGTACTGAGGCGTTTTATTTGTTCAGGAGTTACGAAAACTTATTGTAGTTTGCCCTTTTCAACATTCAACTTTTGTAATATTTAAGCATGTAACATGCTTTCTGGGATTTTAGTGTCTCTTTTTATTATAAAATCCCTGATGATTGACACCTCAAACTCACCCTATTAGGCAATTTGACATGGGAAAAGTGCTGTTATCCTTACAGATTTAGTGCTTTGATTGTATGAACTATATACAGGAATAATTATTCTAAACTTAAATTTAAAGAAATTGTTTCATCATTCAGAAAACTTTCCAGCTTTTGTACTTCAGATTTAGGGTTTTGTCTTATCTCTATTACTCAAATAACCTTGTAATAAGAAAATTTCTTGTTTCATCATTTGGAAAAAGTTTGCTGTTTTCTGCTTCAGATTTAGGGTTTTGTCTTATCTCTATTTTAATTGTTAGTGGAAATCAAATCCAGACTATTTGCAGCTCGTATTGGAAATGATTTCATTTCTTTGTGTACAATATGGTCTCTAGTTCTCTGTGCCTAAATTACTAAACAAGTTCAGTATATAAGGTGTGTCAGCAAGCTTTTGGTAGTAATGTCTTTTTACCTTCGTGTATTTGGGGATTTTATTTTTTTAGGAGCATGCAAACTTTAAATCTTGCTTGCATGGCTAATAACACAGTTTTTGAATTTTAAGAATCTCCAGGTTCGGCATTGTGAAATGTTTTTGCTCAATTATTTTTTTGGTCTAATCTGTGGTTTCAGCATTGTGAAATATTTTTGCTTAATTAATATTTTTGTCTAATCTGTATTTTTAAATTGTTGGTTGAAACCAGAGTGATTTTAAAAGAATTTTTTCTGTCTGCATGGAGAGTATTTAACAGTTCACTTTGTGGTGCTCGGTTGTTCCATAATCATGGGATATACAAGAGTCATGGTGCAATTATTGGATAAATGTCATAAATAATTTGATAGGTATTAAAAAATGAGATGATATGCATTTTAGGTTTAAATTTGGTTCTGTCAAACAAACTTTGAACCTAATCATTTGCATCTAAGGCTTTTTTTATTTGAAAAATTACTGCCTCTTGCATATATCTTATAAATATAGGTTTTTGTTCATTTTCTGCCTTTTTAAAAAGTGATAATATTTTATCTTTTCACTGTGCATGTCAAGGAATATATTTTCCATTCCTCGTTAACTATTTAGCACACATTGTTCGGATCACTGTTCAATGCTTTCCCTCTGTGTCTTGTCTTTACATGTGTTGAAAGCAGTCTCAGAATAATTACTCACAAGGATATATTTCTAGTTCTTGAGATTATAAATCTATTTGGAGGTTCTAATTTTTTTCGTTTTAATTTATGTATTCTCACTACTGAATTTTGTGTTGTTTGACATCATCTGGGCTGTGGCTGGAAAGTAGAGGTTTGAACTTGGCAGTGTTATTATATTATTGGTAGTCAGATTCAAAGTCCTGGGTTGTCTGGATAGAGATCAACAATGACCAACAAACTTGTCACCATTCAGCCCAGAGAGCTCAAGTTTCCATGTGAGTAAATTTTTGTAGAGCATCAGTGAATATGGTAGTCTATTTGCGGTAAGAAAACTAGTTTATGATATTTACATCCTTTTGTAATGTTAAATCAACTATTCATTGTTATTGTTATTGATTGTATGAAGTATGCAAGCATGTATATAGATGAAACCTTGCATTTGATCATTTGTCATACCTATTGGTCAATGTTA
Source organism: Cupressus sempervirens (assembly GCA_028749045.1). Classification (NCBI taxonomy): domain Eukaryota; kingdom Viridiplantae; phylum Streptophyta; class Pinopsida; order Cupressales; family Cupressaceae; genus Cupressus; species Cupressus sempervirens. Next base: position 529,986,590 of record CM053791.1, on the reverse strand, counting down.
GCCAACATGCCCTATGATAAATTTATGGAATTTTTCATTTCAAACTCAGTTTTCTTTTGGTTTTCTTCTGGTGCAGTGCACTAGTTTTATACATTTTACAAGATGATTTATTTTGTTTATTCTTCAGCATTACATTAGCATCTTGCCAATCATTTTTCATGTTATTTAATGAGAAATGAAATCAAATAAACATTCAATGCCTGTATTTATTATTGACATCTGCATCTTCTGTATGAAATGGTTGGTAAGTTGAATTGAAGAAGCAGAGTTCGTGCTCCCTTCAATTGGTCAACAATACGGACAATTATGTGGCGTTTAAGGTTCTTGTACATATCCTTATGTTCCCACTACTTTCTTTGTTAGCAACTAATGGGCATTGTGATGATTGATGTGGTCAAGTGACTGAATGAATCCAGCATAGTTCATTTTTCTAATTTTAACTCCTTTGGAACCATTTCAATTGTAATTGTAACGTTGGTCTTAATGCCCAATGTGGATTTGATATTAACATGAAATGTGACCATTAATGAGGTTAAAGTTAATTCTCCTTCTGTGGTTTTCACCTAGAGTTGTTCTCTGGCGAAGAAATTGTAGATTTTCTGCTAGAAGGGTAAGATTAGTTGTTAAAGGCATGATACAAATGTTCTAGTTTTGACAGGTTAAAACTACATCTATAAAGAAATATGCTGTACGACCTAATAGAGGTGTTGTGCCACCTAAGGGCACATGCAATGTGACAGGTTTGAGACTTGATATTTCCAGTGGTCCATGGGGTGTTTATCTCTTGCTTGGATATGATACAATGTAGAGCTTTCTGAATATGATCATACCTTTTCTTATATTCTTTACATTGAGGCTAGCTTTCTGTGTAGTAACCATGCAAGCTCTGAGGGAAGCACCACCTGGTATGCGATGCAAAGACAAATTCCTTGTGCAAAGTATCATATCACCTTCTGGGGCAACTTTTAGGGATATTACCTCTGATATGGTGAGTGCTTAAAAAGATTTGATTTTTGAAAACTGGATGCTTATTGGTAGAAGGTTCTCCTATGTCAAAAGGGAATGAAGCCATAACCTATGTTTTCCAGTTCAACAAAGAGCCCTGTCAGTTTATTGAGGAGAACAAATTGAGAGTGGTGTATGTATCACCAACTCAATTCCTTTCTACTATCCTTGAATCATCAGAAGAGGGATATGTGCAAAAAGAAGATACAGGCTACGTGAGATCTCATGTCTCCTCATTTATAGCTGTAAGTGTAAACAAATGTTCTGCTTACGGACAATACATTGTTATCATTATGGTCTCGATTCTTGGTGTTGTTCTTTGAGTGTGCTATTTAGGCTTTTTAGTGCTTCTTGTTTTTATATAATTCCTTTCTATGAATTCTGAAAAGGATGCATTAAATTGAGATTTTGGTTATTGAGAAAATGGTTTGGATGTTGATTTCTCTATTTAACATGAATAGGTGTCAAAAGATCTCAATGAGTTGAAAGTAAAGCTATTTGAGGTGAGTTTTCTCTTTAATTTGACTGAATTATTATTGTTTTGACTTTATATTGTTTGGATGGTATTGGTGCTTAGCTTGAACTGCTACTCTCTTTAAAATTTTGACTCATTTTTTAAAAGTTGATATGACTCTAGTTTTAGTAATAATGCAAGATAGAAAGCACACAGAAGACATGATAATGTTCACAATGTATTAGTATGTACACTACTAGTTAGTGGTTAATAGATTTTATGAAGTACAATTGAATGTAGATTTTATTAAAAACTTACATTATACACACACACACTTACATACCTATACATATTTATGTATGCTTGCCTGCCTGCCTACATGTAAGCATGCGTGTGTGTGTATAAAATAAAAGGCTTGTCTGCAAGAAGAAACAACCAATCAGTGACCAGAAATCATTTTCAATGACAATAGCACATTTGTTTACAGATCGCCCATCAAACTTTTGAAAGATCTGATTTGTTAGGGGCAGTTATTTAAATTTAATAAATAAATATAAGAAACTGAAGTCAACTGATGAATAGCCATTGGTGAGTGAATCCCTTGAACATGCTAGTTATGAATAGTAATACGTATAGTGACTAAATCTGAAAAACTATTGATGTTTAGGCAGGGGGAGGGGGGTGGTGTACAAAATTCAAATATCATTACATCAAGTTTAAATACTGAACTTTGAAAAGTAGATTGCCATACGTTGTGTGGTATTTTACTTTGACCGAAAATAAAAAGGACAATTTTGCAAGGTTTAAGGTAAATTTTGTTATGGAATTGATGGCCATCATGTTTTGAACCTAATGATGTGTTATGGGCCCACTCTGTAGCTATTAATGGTAAATAGCAAGGGATAACAATTGCGTATTCTTGTTGCATGTTTAGCTGTGGTACTAAGACATTTGTGGGGAAAACAAGCTAATATGTGAAGGATTTGGCCACTTTTAATAGTAGATTTATAGGTTTTGAATGGAAAGGGATGACTTGTTCGGAAGTTTTGATGTTTTAATGTTCAACTGTTTATCAGGATCATGTGAAGGAAACAATAGAAATACTTGCAAAATCATGACAACTATAAAATTTGTGGAACTTGATTGGCAAATGCAATGTGTTTGACCTCCTCATAAACAAGATCTTTAGCTTTTAATCAGTGTGCAATGGGGATAGGCCCCTGGGGCTAAGAGTGATGGCCCTGGTGTCCTGAAAGTGTTAAGGATTTGAGGACTTGGAGAGGATGTCCATTTTTTGTTGGATTTTTAGAAATGTAGCTTTTAATAGAAAAATGCTAAAAACACCTAAAAGTAAAAACCTGAGAGTAAAAGCACAAACCTGTGTCACCTTTTATAAAGAAACGGGATATCAGAATGTGATAGTTCAACATTAATGACAAAAAATGGTATTTGTGTTTAAAATATGAAGATGATGTAAAGTGATGAAATGTGTAGAATTGGATGAATTTTATGCCTATAATTTTTATAATTTTTTTGAGTAAGAATTTATTCATTTTATTTTATTTTGAACTCCCTTTTTTAACTGTAAAAAATATAGGGTGTAGTTCCCTTCAAACAAGTATATGCAAATCATCTTTTTTAATTCTGATTTGAAAATATCTTATAGATGACATGTATAACTAGTGAACAAAAAAAGAAATAACTATTTTTGATGTATATTTTCTTTGTTATAAGTACTCAAGTTCGACCTTATTAGAATCCAACAGTTTTTTTCTCCCGTCAAAACTTCCCTATCATATCTATACCTTCTTGAAAAAAAATTACATATTCATGAAGAGGATTCTCTCCTCTAGAGATATATATAATTTTTTAATTTTTTGATATGATTTACTATTTTTTTTTCCTTTTTTGGGGGAGCATCTTCTGAAATGTTGAAATATTGACTTATAATATTTTGAGATTATAACATATTATAACTAATCAAAACACTCAAAACTTTATATAATGATGATATTTAATCTGAGATTTATAAAAAGGGTATTTTTAGTTTTTGAAAAAAAAAAAATTTTGATAGAGAAATGAGATTTGACCAAAATAGGTTTTGGTATCATAAGCGATGACACAAATTTGTGCTTTTAGTCCTAAAAGGGGGAGAAGTTTCTTTTCAAAATCAGCACACTGTATATACTCAGATGCTCTTAATTTGTCTCTTTTCTCTAGAATGTCACATCCCCCGTCTAATTCCTCCCTAATCGTATTAAAAGAAAGACATTGAACATGCACTGGTACATCCATTAAGTCTATCATGGAGCAGTTAACTTCATTAAGTCCAGCAGTCCATGTAAAGCAGAAATCACTTTAGTGAATTAAATTAAGAAACAATTAGTTAATAACTTAAATCACAGTGGTAGTATATGGACAGAGATTAATGGGAGCAACAAAATATTAGACAGTGATTCTAAGGAGGAGTGATTAATATAAAAGAAACAACACTTATGATGCTAACAGCGATCAAGACACTTAAAGCAGCATTTGGTTTGGGTTATGAAGGGGCATTTTTAAGAAAGCTTGTGACCATTCCTAAGGACAGAAACTTCCAAAAGTTGTCTCTCTTCAAAGGGACACAAACATATAAAAGTCTGAAACCAATGATGGTGGAAGGCATGGAATCTTCAAGACAATCACTCCAATCAGCATCAAGAGAGAAGATCAGTCCAGAACTCACCAGCAATGAAGCATTTATGTCAATCAGTTCAGGGATTACTATATATTGCAGGCAGTAACAATCTTATCCATTTGTGGTACGCATGAGATGTATGCTTAATGTATGCATGGTGAAGATATTATCTAACATATAATTTCTTATTTGTTTTGTATGGTTAATGTTGTGAAATGTTAATCGTTCTATATTCGTAACTTTTATTTATTCTGCCAAGAAGAAAATCACAAGTAGTCGAGAAAGGGATACATTTGGCAGAACAGCTATAGGTGTCCCCTCTAAGCACATGACCCAAAGTTGGATGGAATTGTCTTGGTTGGATGTTCCTACCACTTGTGAACAAAGGGGCTGAGTTGTCTTGGTTGGAAGCTTTGTGCCCTTGGGCTTAGTTGTGGATGACCTCACATAACCTTTGTGTTGTCCTCTCCCAATCATATGATGGTTAGTTGTGGAAAGTGAAATAAATAGTCATATAAGGAATGGAAGAAAATATGCAGGGAACGGTGGTAGATATAGGTTTCTTCTAAAATTAGGCCACCCAAGGGATGGAATCATCAGGGTGAATGTTCCCACTGCTTGTGAGCCAAGGGGTGAGTTCTCTTGGTTAGGCACTATAGGCTCTTGGGCTTATTGGGTTATTCTTCTTCCATGTTAAGGGTTCCATTGAATTAAGTAGGCCACCCTAAGGGATGAATCATCATGGTGGATGGTCCTATTGCTTGTGGGCCAAGGAGTGAGTTGTCTTGGTTAGGCGTTGTGCATTCGTGGGCTTAATTGGACTGAACAATAACTTGACACCCTTTGTGGACTTCCTCTCCAAACCCTAAATATGATTAATTATGGAAAATAGGAACCATTGATAATTATTGTTATCTAGATAGAATAAGATGATTATTGTTATGAAAGCACTTATTATTGATTGGATTCCTAACCCTAAATAGAAATGATCAATCTTATGAATTATATATCAAATATTATCTAACATGGTTGCAGGACCTAACCAAGATTTATGTTGATAACTATATTTTATTTCTTATTTTAATTAAATTTATGAATTTCGGGCAAGATCTAGGATCATGCCAAAAAGGGGACATTTATTAGAGTATTAATCTTGCCATACTCCAGCGTAAAATTGACTCATTCTAATCAAAGAGGCAAGGCTCGAAGAAGGGATCTATCAACTCAGTCCTAAAATGATATACTGAAATCTATAGTGGTCATATGATATTCTAGTAAATGACAGTGATTAGATGACAATCAAGACACTAGTAAATACAATTTAGGAGACTAATCAGCACTGGTCAGGGCATTTTAGACAGCTAAGTAACTCCAATTACAAAAATAAAAGATTATTTTCACTATCAAACAATTAAGCAGTATACTCACAAAAAGCTAAATTCAATAAGTAGCATGGGGTTGGCTTGTTTATGGAAGCCTATTCAATAGAAAATCTGTAAGTCATGAACGCAACTCATGGACAAAGGAGATAAAAAATCCTAATATAGTATTGTAACATGTATGGACTATCAAAACAATAAGCAAAACTTGGAACCTTCACTTGCAACAAGAACATATACAACCTAATTTCCCATGTCATGATCTCAAAGGCCTAAGGAAAATCTTCTTCTATTCAAGGTCTTAATTTAATACCATGCATATGAAAGAAGAGAAGTTAGGGAAGCCTTATAATTGAACTAGTTGTAGAATACAAGAGCAATAAAAGATGAACCAAAAATGATATTAAATCATCTGTTTTGAAAAGAACATCACAATCAAGACTTTAGATGTGTGGCATGCTTCTAATTCTCATCTTAATATATGTTAAAGTTCTTGAGTAAGTGCCAAGAGATCTTTGTGATTTTTTGTAGATGTTGGGACAACCTGATGTCATTTACACATACCAGTCAACTACATATTCTATATGTAACATGCCCAGCAACAGAAATTCATTTACCCATCCCCCCAAGCCATTCCCTACAATTAATCAACCCCACCCCGCACGGTGGGGACTATAGTGGAGGTAGATTAATTTATTTTAGAATTCATCAGCAGGGTCTTTGCTCAATTAGGATTCCCAATGAACCAGGTATGACTTTCTCTCCTACTTTCATGCAGTTCATGTGTGCTTGATGCAATGCCTAATTTGAGCTGGCTAGTGTCCTTGCATATGGGAAGAGGATGAGAGAAAATCAAAATTATGAACCTTGCTAATTTCCAATTCTATTTTATGTTGCTGCAAGTTTAGTTCAAATAAGCAACTTAAGGTAATATGATAGTTACAAAAAAGAACCTAATTATATCACATGGAGGATTTGAGGATTACAAATCTCTGGGCTTAGTTTAGGGACCCTCACATTGAAAAGATTTGGTTAAACTATCATTGCCTAAGAAAAAACATTTTTGGAGAAGGATGGACTGACATATCCCCTGTCTAATTCCTCCTCAATTGTCTTAAAAGAAAGGCATTAAACATGCATTGTGTGTGATATCCCCATCAAAATAGGTTGTAAATAAATAAATAAAATAACAATATAATATTAATAATGTTATGATCATATTATAATATGTCAAAATATTAATAATTACATATTTAAATTAATAGTCATAATATGTAAGTGAATTTTTTTTTCTTTTTAGGCAAAGTGGGCCAGGCCACATATATATTAGCGAGAGTTGAACTTAAGACCTCCTTTATGGAGGGCACCCCAATTCACTGTTAGACCATGGGTGGGTTCTCATGTAAGTGAAAATATTATGCCCTATGTATAACAATAATAATATTTAAAAAACAAAAAATATTGATAATAAGAATATATATCTGATATAACTTATATTTAATTAATATAATAAATGTTATTAATATAATCATATTATTAACAAGATATTCTCAATTATGAAAAGGCATGACTTTTGAGAATATAACAATGTATAGAATATTAACTTTGAGGAAAGGGGCATTAAAAAATGGAGAAATACAGAGAATATTTATGGAATAAGTCTGCAAATAGCTAAATAGAGAAATATTTAAGTGAAGTCCTAGTAGGGGACATTACAATTGGTATGAGAGCATCAAACCTGCCATCCTGTTTGATATAAGAAGAGATTTCATCATAAACATCATACAGAAGGTTTTAATTTGAAGGGTTAAAATTTGCAGATAAATGTTTTGAAAATAATATTTTCTTAGATGTTTAGAAGTGTATTTGTATCTGAGAAATAAAATGATTTTATCTGAAATAGTACAGGCTCCGCAAAAATATATATTTGCTAGGATATTGCAGTTGATAATTTAGTATCCGATCAGGCGCACTCATTTCTGTCGTGGCCTTGCCAAAAATATTTGAAGAAAACATAGTTATTTGATATTATTTTTTGGTAAATTGTGTATGAGGCCGTGGTTGCAGATATTGGAGTAAATATGGAAAGTCTTGCATAGTCGTGTTGGTTCTCAAGCACACAGAGGAAACATATATATACGGGGAGGACTTTACCTTGCCCTGATAATATAGTGGCAAGATTAATATTTGTGGGAAGTAAGTTACCGTGGAAAATTTCTTTTGTTTTTGATCAGTACCGCAGCAAATTTCTTTAGTTCTCAATAATCTACATAATATTTTTGGAGAAGGATTAATCTATTGGTGCAAATTATTGATAATATAATAGCCAGATTTATGGCACAGTGCTTCTGTAGAGCCGCAATGCCTCGAAGCAAAGTGTTTAATTTTCAAATAATAATTTAATCTAGATTGTCTGTGCTTGTTGTAAGTTTTTCTTGTGGTCGAGTTTATTAGCCAGGGCTAAAGATGGCATATAATCTTTGGGAAGCCTGATTCATTAGACTGGTAGTATTTAAAAATCTGAGTTCTATAAAGTCTAGAAATTTTATTGGGAATAATTCAGATTGAGCCTTCATATTCAGTTGATGTTAATACTATCAGCTGCAATAGTTAAGTTTAATTTAATGGAGGCTTACATGTTTGGACTACTCTAAAGTTTGGAGTTTTAATAATTTTAGAAGAGACTATAGTGCGGGACCCAAGTCTCATAGTCATAACAACATATTCATTTTCTGTGGAGAATAATAGTTGAAAGTGGCCTTCATCAGTTTGCAAATGATAAAATTACTGGTGAAAGATAATCAATTAACATTGGATAAATTTCGTTGATATGTGCCATGCGCTTAAAATCAAGAACCAGAGTGTGGGTTTAAAAGACCAATTAATCTGTCTATTCTAAAGTTGTTGGCAATCCTTCAATCATTTGTGGACAATGTCCATTCATATGTCGGGTCTTGAAAGAGTTTTGAAGGCTGAGAATCTCAGACAGTGGACAATTCAATGTGGAAGATGCAGAATGTAATTTCATCCCTGTCTGCTTGGTTTTGGAATTTTTTTTTCAATGACTCATGAGTATTCTTCTTCAACACCTCCATCTACTACATGCTCCAACAATCCCTTGCTTGGGTCAGGCCTTTAATAATAAAAGGATGTATGTGAACAATATTACAATAATAGATTGTTCCTATTTCTATTTAACGGTTCTATAATGTAATCTATTGTTTAGAATCTTTCTAATATTTAGTTAGCTTTTAGTTAGTTGTTAGTTATCTGCTAGCTAGAATAGAATGTTTCTATTCTTGACAATTGTTTCTTAAGGAAACACCGTTTATTTTTTTCTATATATTGATCAATTGATCTCCATTAATAACAAGCAAGCATTTTACCAATTACTTCCTGTAATATGGTATTAGAGCTACTTTAATTTTTTTTGAAAAATTTATAATTTCTCTTTGGAAATTATTTGCTTAAATTTTTCGAAATTAATTTTTCTGGGCAGGAAAAATAGTTTTTTCTCAAGAAGAAAACCTGTCTAGGGTTTCACAGCGAACCCACAACCTGTTCTTGTTGCTGGGCGAACTCTTCTTGCAACATACTCACACATTTTTTGGTTCTGTTCGTGGTTTATGTAGTGTTTTTTCCTACATTTTTGTGGCCTGTTTTTTACAATTTTTCCTGCACAAAGATGGTCATTTTTAACCCTTTTGGTGCTGTATAGGGTTTCAAAAACCCTCAATAACAGATCCTTGCCCAGAATCTGCATTTTTTCTTGCAAAATCCACCATTTTTAAGCTCTTTTTCTTTTTTTAAACCCTAAATTTCTGTACCAGACCCAAATTTTGTTTTTATAGATTCTTGCTGTGTTTTTCGAGAGCTCAATTGGGTTGTCATCCGTTTTTTCTAGGTGCCTCAATTTTTGAGCCAATGAATCCAGAATCCAACAACATATTCCTTCTAGTTACCTCTTTAGTTTTTCTGGGTCTTCCAATTTTTTGCCTTGATGTACGTGCCTTCACAAATTTTCACGCTTTTTCCAATAAAAAATGTGCTATGGCATCTTTGACTAGTATTTTGCTCAAGGGAAATCAAAAGTTCAATAGTCACAATTATGGCACATGGAAGTAGCAAATGCTAACAATCTTTCAATATTGGAATACTGATTAGATTGTTTTGAGTGTTACATAGTGTCTGACTATAGTTGGTACTGATCAAGATATGTTTGATCAGCATAATTGGGAGGTGGTGATACTTCTCAAATTATCTGTAGTTGATGATCAACTCTCTCAGATTCCATCTGGCAAGACAACTGTCGAGATATGGGAGCATCTTAAGAAACTTCACAAGACTTCAGACAAAAGCAAGGCTTTCTTTCTCAAGAACGTTTTTCTATTGTCATGGATGAGCTAAAATTGCTCTAAGAACATTTGAATAAGATTTAGGAAATCCGTGATCAGTTGCTTGCCATTGGATGCAAGATGGAGGAGGAGGACATTGTGGTAATAACCCTCAAAAGTTTACCCAAGTCCTATGAGCATTTTATCAAGACTCTTAACATCACTTCTATTGGTGTTGATTTGAAGTTCACAGATCTTTGCGCACTTTTCCTTCAGCAAGATTGGTGGAAACAACAGTTCGGTAGCAATTCCATCTTCATCTCCACAGATCAAGCCTTTGTTGCTAGATCCTTTTCAAAGGATAAGGGCAAGTCTCATTCATGGCAGTCTTTTGAACAAAAGTCCTTTTCTCCAGCATTAGAAAGCTCCAAGAAAAAGAGCATTCAATGCAACTACTTCCACAAGTATGGTCACATGAAGGTTGAATGTCTAAGCAATTTGGTTCGTAGCCAAAAACAAATAGTGCAGAGCATACTGAGAAAAAAAAATCTGCACTTTACGCCTTTATGGCTAAAAGACTTTCAGAGCATGTGAAGTCATGTGAGTGGTGCATTAATTTAGGTGCCTCTCATCATTTTATGCACCACAAAGACTGGTTTATTGACCACCAACCTTTTCCAAATTCTATTATTTTTGGAGGGGAAGAGTGCGTTGTTGTCGGCAAAGGCAACATTTAGATTCAGTCTACTGGGAGGAATCTCATTTTCCTCAATGTGTACTACATTCTAAAGATGGAGCTAAATCTACTCTCAGTCAGTTAGTTGTTGCGACTCTCCACGGTTGGATGTCACCTTCAATTTACATCAATGCACCATCACTGATAGGGAGACTCAGTGTGTCGTTGCAGTTGGTCTGAGGATCATGGTCTTTTCTGAATTGTTGATTTTGGTGATTCTCAGGACTTAGCTATGGCTGCTCGACGGTCTTGTGTTATTTCACTTCGGCATCAGTGGTATGGGTGCTTGTGCATTATCTCCCTCATCTTGCTCGGGAAGAGCTTGTCCTTAGATTGCTAAAGCTTCAAACTCAATAGCTTGGAGTTTGTGATGCATGCTAGGCTCAGAAACAACATCGGGCACCTTTCAAAAGTTGTGATTCATGGCGGGCTTCTTAGGTACTTCAACTTGTTCATGCTGATATCTGCGACCCTATGATAATTCCTGTTCTTGGGTCTAGGTATTTTTTTTTGTTTGTTGACAATTTCAGTAGAAAAATGTGGTCTATTTTCTTAAAAAGATATCAGAAGCGTTTACTATATTTTAGAAGTTTAAACCTCTAGTTGAAAAAGAGTCTTGGAAATTATTATTGCTCTTAGGTCAGATACTGGAGGGGGAATTTTATTGTAATGAATTCTCTACTTCTATGATATTCATGGCATTAAGTCGCAGTTAACCGCACCCCACACGTCACAACAAATCAGTGTAGTTGAATATCGAAAAAGAACAATCACAGAGATGACTTGATCCATGCTTGAACATAGACATGTTTCGAATAAGTTTTGGGCTGAAGCAGCTGCAATTTTCTTTTTGAATCGGTCACCCACTATGGCAGTCAAAGGTAAGACTCTGAAGGAGGCCTGATCAGGGTGCAAGGCCAAAATCAGTCACTTGAAGGTTTTAGGCTCTCGTGCCTATTTTTGGATCCCTGATGCATCATGCACCAAGTTGGATGCCAAGAATTAGAAAATCATGCTTGCTGGAGACAATAGTCTTCACAAAGCCTACCGCTCAATTGACAATGAGACATCTCGTCTTTTGTACAGTCGTGATGTAGTCTTTGATGAGTAACGAGGACCATTCATGCTTGTTTCTCCTGTTCCTGATCCAACAAATCAGCCTATGAAGGCTCATGGTTTGGGAGTTTGGCTTCCATTAGGTCCACCTAATGGGAGGGCTCCAAGAACTCGAATTATACTAGTGATTCCTATACAAACACCTCCAACTTCTCTTGTAGGACTACCCAGATATGTCGATGCTTCACCTGATTTTGATCCAGATTCTTTCGATGAAGAACTTCATCATAGAGCATCTCCTATACTAATGTCTTCTCCTCTACGACCTAAGTGGTGGGATAAGACACTTGTTGATCTTCAAGAGGATGAGCTCATTTGTAGCAACCTCTTTTTCCGAGTCTTATTTAACAACTAACATATCCAAGAATTACAAATATTACTTCATTTTCATAGGAAGATAGTTATGTCAGTCATGTTCATGTGAATGAGATTTACAATTAAAATCAGTTAAACAAAATTTCTTGACTAAGAATTGAAACATCATCAATGAATTTACTATGGAAATTAAAATCTACATACCATGGAATTGGACACCGAAATCAATCTTGGGATGCTTTTGCAACCACCCAGGTTAGTCCACAAACACCACTATAACAATATGAAATAACGACTACCATCCAATACTGCTATATTAAAATCAAATGACGACTTCCATTAAATACCACTATATCAATTAAGGCATCACATACCACTGTATCAATTAGGGCATCGTTGCATTGGATCATTTAGGGCATCAGATACCGTTGTATCACTTAGGGCTTCAAATACCACTATATCATGTAGTGCTTAAGATATCACTGTATCATTTAAGGCTTCGGATACCATTGTATCATTCCTTCCTTTTCGATTGCTAAACTGTGGCATTAACTTAGGATTAGAAAATATGCTCATAATCATTATTCTTATATATGAAAAACTAAAATAACAATCCTATAGATATATTCCATATTCAGTTAGAAGATCAACCGATCTTACTGGTTACTAATTATATTGACGATAAGAATTGCTTTCTTTTTAAGAAATAACTGTAACAATGATACAACTTAATTTATCTTACCTTCTACTTGTATATACATCATAAAGTAAAAGTACCCGTCTCCGACAAATGTTTGAAGGCATAGTTTATCTTTGTCTATTGTATGTCCGACAACTTGTGGAGAGGTGAAACATTGTCAGTGGCTTAACCACCCAACCTTAGACCATAACTTATCCCCACACAATCTCTATCAAGAAAGACCCTCCCTACCCGAAATAGACATGGAACATCTTGTCATCCACTTCGCATCTTGGTATCTAATCACACCACTCGACTTGACAGCAAGAGAATACAATAAACATGACCATCCATGAGCTATTAAATGATTCTTTTTAAAAATAATAAACATTGTTATGTTACATCTAACTCTATTTCATGTTATTGCAGATTCCTTTCTCTCACCTCTTCACCCTTTTCCTTGGCTATACAACTGAGTGAATCCCAAGTGTCGAAATTTTCAGAGCAACCGACTCTTATTGATTTCATGATGATTATGTACTTCCAGCATTTCACAATCTGTGATTTGAGAGTTTATATTCTTAAAGATTGTAGAACTTATTGTTTAATTCTAATATCCATTGGCATTATCATTTATGGATCCATACTATGGTTACTTGGCTATCATTTGCCATGAACAAAGCTAAATTAAAAGAAATTCAATCTGTAAAATCAAACAAGATATCATCTTGACAAATGCTGAAACACCTTTTATGCAAGGAAATGAAATTGGAAATATTGTTTTTGGGTGTTTCACATAACCTCGACAAATTGATGATATCGTCATGCTGAACCCTTAGCTACTTTGCCACACCTTACTTGCAAAGATCAAGTCACAGCTCCTACCAAAATAACACTCTCAATTCCTGGCAACATGTCTGATTGGGCATGAAATCGTGGGAAGGATTACTGCCATGGTATAGACTAGTAACAACAGGGTTTTCGGCTCTTCTTCAAATTGATTACCAAGCGTAATCACAGTGTGCATTTGAAAACATCAACTCTAGCGAAGAACAATATATAGCTGACTCATAAGAAGAAAGACACTGCCAAAAATTGTAGAGATTTTGAATGAAGTTTGTAGAGATTCGACTGGTGAGTGAAGCCGGAAAACTATGAGCAAAAGAAGAGACAGAATTAATGGAGGAGTCCGAATTGATAAAGGAAGCCAATTTTGAGAAGGTAGTCGGGTGCTTGGAAAAGAATATTTGCCTCTCACCCACAACTTCTATTAAAAAGAAAGAAAACGTGACTCCTTGGCTTCCGTAACTTAAGAATATTTGCCAAAATAAGAACGCCAAGTGTTTAATCGGTTACAAACAAAGAACAAAATAAAAAATGGAGAAAAAGTTGGAAGTTTATAATTTGAATATTAATCTAATTTATATTTATATATGTACATGTAAATATATTAGTGAGATGAATCGTTTTATTATAAGAAAATAATATAATGGTGCCACTTCATTTTTATATCTATATATACGTATATACATATATATTAGAATAATATGGTGAAAGAACATTTAAAATCTTTTGAGGTATGTTTAAAGTTTAATTAGATTATTTTAATTAAATTATTTATTTAATAGCTCATGTGGTTTTATCGATTGTATCTTGATGTTCAAGTCGCTAGGTCCTCAACCCATTTGCCCAGTGATGGTGATGCTCCTGTGCCTAATTCTTTTCTAACAATGCTTCCACCCCTTCGATGTGCTTTTTACAAAGAAATTCTCTGCAATTAAATCATATTATCATAACAAGTTATAAATAATCATAACAGCTAACTGCCTTTTCAATTCCATGAATTCATGATAAATAATCAACTAGCATGTTATTTTCACATGAAATTATATCGACTAACCATCTTACCATTTCACAGGATTATAACAAATTAACTATCAACTGACTTCATGTGAACCTCAACGACTATATTTTAAGTTAGGTCAAAAATTGGGATGTAACATACCATTCCCCTTATGTTTCATCGTCCTCGATGAACTTGAAATTTTAATAAACATTATAAAGGAGCATTTAAAATTGGAATATAATGTACCATTTCCCCTTTTTGTTTCATCGTCCTCAATAATCACTGCAAATTAGACACTAAAAGAATATTCCAAATACAAGATGTATATATAGCATCGTGATGTCATTTCCTTTCCAATTTGAGTCAAATCTAAGTCATGACCAAAAATCAAGGTCTATTTTTACTTCAATACTTTTAGAAAGATGCTTGCATGATATTATAAAATTAAACACACACTCACCTGAGTTCACTTTACCGTACTTGTGGTCACCTCAACATCACTTGAATTGATCATGTCGTAGGATATTCTATTTCATATTCCTATTGTACTCATATAGACACTCACCATATCATTAGTTCAATTCTCACATTGATATCTTCTTTTAAGAGAATTTTCAAGGTTCAATAACTGAGAGTAAGATAAGTATTCGAAATTGGAGTCCTTCAACTAGCAAGTTCTAGATCATAACTTGATCACATAATTTAAGTCACTTATACATACTATTTGGCATATGGCACTCATTAATGAGTAGATCATCCTTGCAAACTTGCAGGTCACTTGAAAAAAAAGTTAATAGATCCATGTTCTCTATTTATGTAACCTTGGCCTTCATGCCCGTCTTATCACCATAACATTTCATCAGAATAATCATCCCATGATAGAAATATACTTCATCTCTAAACAATATAAACAACTCAATATGTAAAGTCAACATCGCTTGTGTATTATACATGTATAGTAGTGTGTCAAAGGGGAAAAAACATGATATACTATGCAAGATCATCATACATCTAATCAAGATCAAAAGCATCTGAAACAAATCATAAGATTCTTATCGAGTAGCTCCTCATTCATCTGTAAATATTTGGAAGTTTATCTTTTCCATTTGTGTGACTTTGGCTTTCATGCCCATCTTGTCAGTGTAATTGTTTCGAGGAAAAATAATTTGCATCTAAGCATTGATAGTTCAATTATGCAAGTGTGTTTACTCCATACTGGAGCACAAAATGATCTTGTCGTTTAATCAACATTAGAAAGGATCATGATTCACGATTTTGTTTTCCTTCAGTTCAAGTTCAAAAATTGATAACCAAATATTACTACCATTTCGTATAAAAAGGAATATAATTGCATAAAGTAAATGTTGGGAATATTCAACTGAAAAGAAATATTTAGCCATCATCAGGGTTTAGATAACATCTCATCAAGGTTATAGGAGCTGGTTAGAATTGTTCAAGCCTCGGCATTTGGACCCATTTTAATCTTTTCATTCTCTACTAAGGGTGGCCCTCCCTCTTGGGATAAGGCACATGTACCATTTTGGTCCTGCCACCCAAGCATCCTGGTGTTCGAGTGTTCGCTCAGTAATAGTCAAGGTTGAGGACACACTTCCACCAACCCATCATGCTGTCAGCTGGGACTACTGACCTCTTAGTGATCCATTTGAGGCAAGCATGTTTTTAATCTACCTTGGCCAAGGATTTAAATGGGCGGATAAATGGCCTAATCACCACCGCTCGATTTGCCAATCATGTCATTTTCTTAGTTCTATTTCATCTTTATGATATTGCAGTTTATACATTTTTCCATTTCATCTCAGCCCTTCCCCAACTATTCTTGATGATTTCCTGGTGTGATTTTTCCAGTTTTGATTGTAATCTCTAGTTATGTAAAATAAATCTTTTTCAACATTACATTTTCAGTTTCTCAAAAACAGTGTTGGGCCCAAGGTTTCAGCATTGAACCTAGCGCTCTAATACCATATGTAACAACCTCTTTTTCTTAGTCTTATTTAACAACTAACATATCCAAGAATTACAGTTATTACTTCATTTTCATAGGAGGACAATTATGTCAATCATGTTCATGTGAATGAGATTTTCGGTTAAAATTAGTTAAACAAAATTTCTTAACTAAGAATTGAAACATCATCAATGAATTTACTATGGAAATTAAAATCTACATACCATGGAATTCGACACCGAAATCAATCTTGGGATGCTTTTGCAATCACCTAGGTTAGTCCACAAATACCACTATAACAATATTAAATGACAACTACCATCCAGTACCGTTATATCAAAATCAATTACGACTTCCATTAAATACCACTATATCAATTAGGGCATCACATACCACTGTATCAATTAGGGCATCGATTATCATTGGATCATTTAGGGCATCAGATATATCTGTATCGCTTAGGGCTTCAGATACCACTGTATCATTTAGTACTTAAGATACCACTGTATCATTTAGGGCTTCGGATACCACTGTATCATTTAGGGCTTCAGATACCACTGTATCATTCCTTCCCTTCTGATTGCTAAACTGACATTAACTTAGGATTAGAAAAATATGCTCATAGTCATTTTTCTTATATATGAAAAACTGAAATAACAATCCTATAGATATATTTCATATTTAGTTAGAAGATCAACCGATCTTATTGGTTACCAATTATATTGACGATAAGAATTGCTTTCTTTTTAAGAAATAGCTGTAACATTGATACAACTCAATTTATCTTACCTTCTACTTGTATATACATCATAAAGTAAAAGTACCCGTCTCCGGCAAATGTTTGATGGCATAGTTTATCTTTGTCTGTTGTATGTCCAACAACTTGTGGAGAGGTGAAACATTGTCAGAGGCTTAACCACCCAACCTCGGACCATAACTTATCCCCACACAATCTCTATCGAGAAAGGCCCTCCCTACCCGAAATAGATATGGAACATCTTGTCATCCACTGCGCATTCTGGTATCTAATCACACCACTGGACTTGATGGCAAGAGAATACAATAAACATGACCATGCATGAGCTATTAAATGATTTCTTTTAAAAATAACAAACATTGTTATGTCACATTTGACTCTGTTTCATGTTATTGTAGATTCATTTCTCTCACCTCTTCACCCTTTTCCTTGGCTATACAGCCAATGAGTCCCAGGTGTTGGAATTTTCAGAGCCACCGACTCTTATTGATTTTATGATGATTATGTACTTTTAGCATTTCACAATCTATAATTTGAGAGTTTTTATTCTTAAGCATAATCATTTATGGATCTGTACTATGGTTACTTGGCTATCATTTGCCATGAACAAAGCTAAATTAAAAGAAGTTCAATCTGTAAAATCAAACAAGATATCATCATGACAAATGCTGAAACTTGTTGCTATGAAATTCAATGTTATTGTACCTTTTATACAAGGAAATCAAATTGGAAATATTGTTTTCAAGTGTTTCACATAACCTGGACAAATTGATGATATTGTCATGCTGAACCCTCAGCTAGTTCGCCACACCTTACTTGCAAAGATCAAGTCACAGCTCCTACCAAAATAACACTCTCAATTCCTGGTAACATGTCCGATTGGGCATGAAATCGTGGGAAGGATTATTGCCACAGTATAGACTAGTAATAGTAGGTTTTCGGGTCTTCTTCAAATTGATTACCAGGCGTAATGACAGTGTGCATTTGAAACCATCAACTCCAGCAAAGAACAATATATAGCCGACTCGTAAGAAGAAAGACACTGCCAAAAATTGTAGAGATTTTGAATGAAGTTTGTAGAGATTCGACTGGTCAATGAAGCTAAAAAACTATGAGCAAAAGAAAAGATGAAATTAATGGAGTCTGAATTGATAAAGGAAGCCGATTTTGAGAAGGTAGTCAGGTGCTTGGAAAAGGATATCCACCTCTCACCCATGACTTCTATTAAAAAGAAAGAAAACGTGACTCCTTGGCTTCCGTAACTTAAGAATATTTGCCAAAATAAGAACGCTAAGTGTTTAATCAGTAACAAACAAGGAGCAGAATAAAAGATGGAGAAAAAGTTGGAAGGTTATAATTCAAATATTATTCTAATTTATATTTATATATGTCTATGTAAATATATTAGCGAGATGACATCGTTTTATTATAAAAAAATAATATAATTGTGCCACTTCATTTTTATATCTATATGTACGTATATACATATATATTATAATAATATGGTGAAAGATCGTTTAAAATCTTTTGAGGTACATTTAATTTTTAATTAGATTATTTTAATTAAATTATTTTATGTTTTCAATTACTTATTTAATAGCTCATGTGGTTTCATCGATTGTATTCTGATGTTCAAGTCGCTAGGTTTTCAACCCATTTGCCCAGTGATGACAATGCTCCTGTGCCTAATTCTTTTCTAACAATGCTTCAACCCCTTTGATGTGCTTCCTACAATGAAATTCTCCGCAGTTAAATTATATTATCATAACAAGTTATAAATAGTCATAATGACTAACTAGCTTTTCAATTCCATGAATTTATGATAAATAATCAACTAGCATGTTATCTTCACATGAAATTATATCGACTAACCATATTACCCTTTCATAGGATTATAACAAATTAACTGTCAATTGACTTCATGTGAACCTCAAAGGCTATATTTTAAATTAGGTAAAAAATTGGGATGTAACATCATCGATGGGAGAATTGCTCAAAAAAGGAGCAAACCTACTGAGACTATTAATTTTGCTCTCATGGCCAACATTAACAGTGTGTTTTTGAACATCAAACATACTTCAAGGCTAAAGGAATTCCAGAATGGGAAAAATTCATGACATCTAAACACCAAAGCTTGCTGAAGAATAACACTTGGGTCATTTATGATATTCTATCATGGAAGACACTCATTGGCTGCAAATGGGTCTACAAAATTGTAACGCCCCACCAAGGGATCCAAAGAATTAATCTAAAATTTCACTAAGTTTGCCAAACAATTTTTTTTTTAACATGAAAGATAAACCATTTACAATTTATACTTAATAACAGAAGCAATAGCAACAATTCGAATAAAAGTAAACATAACATACATAACAGGTTACATTCTTTAAGGATCCCTTAACGTGAATCACATCTAATCATAACTATTCATCTAACATCACATCCTTATGAAATAACAATGATACATCCAATGTTCTTAAACAATATACAAGTGTCTTTTTAGTAATTACATTTTAGATTGCTCAATCATCCACTAAACATGTCACAGGGTATAAAAAGGCTTAAAAGAATAAACATCCACGTAAATAAAGTACATCATCATCCAATATTAATCCATGATGCAATTAAAGTAAATGAAACCACATGTCATACATGATACATCATCATCATAAAGATATAACATCCATCATAAAAGATAACCATATATCACAAATATAACTAACTAAGTGCACGGTTCCTCCCAACCGTAAATAGCATCATTAGACCATAATGGATCCTAGCCATCCCTCCGTGCGTAACATTCCAAATCACCGAAGAGAGCATCAGTATTAACATAGTAGGAATGTCACTCCTAAATCATACTACATCATATGCAGAAAGTAATCTAACATGCAAAATAAAGCATAAGATAACATCATCTAACATATGCAAATCATCAATATAAGAAACATACTAGTAAATACATTCATCATAAGGTATATTATCTATCATAATGATCTAAGAACAGAATGAAGATAAATACCAACCAAGAATACTCCAGCCACGGTGTCTCAGACGGATCTCAAATGATAAGAGTGATAAAACACTACCACCCGACTGCGTGGAACCTAAGTGGTCCACTCCCACCGTGTTGAGGAGATAATCCCAAGTCCCAAACAGGCTATCAAAAATCACATAGAAAAGATACTCTCTAAGTCCAGGAATCCTAAAAGTATACTAACTCAAAGGTTCCAACACAAAACCGACATCTAATTCCTAGAGGCACACAATGACATGTAGGAAACCTACTATGCAAGTGGGAAAGTGTCATCGCATATATCATGTAGAAGTTACCCTGGCAGTTAGCTAAACTCCACGGGTCCCTACTGATCTTTATGCGGCCATTAGTATCCTCTCATACTGACAAGGCATACTATGCAAGGTCGCAACCAAGCGTTCTCTCTACTCCCATCCTAGTCTGTACAAGCACTCAAAGCATAGGCGAGAACAAAACAATTATCTTTTTAGGTTCATTTAATCCCCATTTAGTGTAAATGTTATCACTTATTAACAAAACTTACAATGAGTTACCCTGGCAGCCACTTAGGGCCCCGGCCCCCATTGCAAGCCACTTTTCGACACTACAAGTAGATAACCTACCCTAGGCTCATGGAATCATAAAATCACCCTAGTCCTGTACAAGTGACTAGAAAGAAATACCAAAAGATAATCTACAATAAGAATCATCAAATATCTACAATAAAAGCATCAAATCTCAATGAGCATCTGAAAAGCATCCATAGATAATTATGACCACAACAGTTCTCTATTGGCAACTGAAGGTATCACTGATAATCAAAAGTATCCATTGGTTCTCAATAACCAAAATATATCTCAAAATCATACTGATCGAAAACTCCAAAATGGTCGAGTCAAAACATGTCACAACATGACATCATCAAGAAATAAATCAACACTTTAGTCTCATCATGGCGACTGGAAAGTAATCCAAGGATAACTGATTGATGACTCAAAAATGATTAAGTCAAGTGTCTCAGATACATATAACTCAGCTTCACTCAAGAAGACTGATGAGCAATAACAATCAGTAAATACAAAAATCTCATAGAGCATTCCATCACATAACCATGGTTGGGTTTAAAAAGATCGAGACCAAATAAGATCAACATGGCATCACAACTCATAACCCCCAAGCCTCTGGTAACAACCTAAGACTGGTCAACACTAGTCAACCCAAAAATCCAAAACAAGAAGCATATAGAATACACAATGCAAACACATGTTTTGGTTTACTAAAATCACATGGATGAATTAAGTGTAGAGGTTTCCAATTTTCATTTCAAGTAAACTAAGAGTAATCATTTGACCCACAAGTCAACCCGTTTGTTTCCCCGATAGCATTATCCTTCCATTATTTAAAATTACATACTAAGAATAACCATAAGATAATTACTTATTTAAATCATTGAACTAGTTCCCATTGACTTTTAGATAAAATCATTCACATTATTCAGAACATTAGAATAATACTTATCAACTTTCAAATAATTAGTTTACAATTTCCTTTAAACACTTCAAGGACAATCATTTATTTAAAATAATCTTCATTGATTTTAAGTAAAATCAATCTTATTAACTATTTAATTCCATTTATTAATATCTCTTTTCTTTTAATTTTTTCTCATTTAAAAATCTATTTACTTAAATTGACTAATAATTAATTACACTTCTTCTACTATTAACTAATCTTAATTAAATTTAATTAGATTAGTTAATAAACCATATAAAACTAATGCATAAAAATAAGATTTTATTTTAATTCGAACCCAAACCCGAAACAATTTTCAAATCTTGATTATAAATGTCTTAGATCTATGTTGGTTTAGTTTTTAATTCATTCAATGCTTTGATAGATTATTTTTGTGAAGTTTAAGCACAAAGAACTCTTGGTTATGGAAAATGTAGGAATGACTGTCATTGAATAAAACAGTCTCAGTATGGAGGCCATATCTCCCTAATGAACTGTTGGATCGAGCCGAATTTGAAATATGTTGAAGAGGGCCAAGTTGCGCCAAATCTGACCACAGCGATCGAATAAATTTGGCCTAGATAAAAAGTTATGAATGTCTGAGTTTGAGTCTATGTAAGGGGCAGCGACAGGGCAGTTTGTGATGAATTTTCTTCATAAATAAAACTAGGGTTTCCTAATGTTTCTTTGCAACCAAATAAAAATTAACATACATAACTAGATTCCAATTTCAAAATTGAAGATTCATTCATGGAGTATATTCAGACACATATAACAGACACAATGAAGATAGGAAGAAAAGCGTGCAAAAAGGGAATATGCGAAAATCACGAGTGCACTTGGATACTGATGCTAATTTGCTATGCCTCAGAAGTCCATAGTAAAATCCCGTCTCCAACATTTGCCATTCCTCCAAGAATCAAACCAACTGAAACCCCCAAATGACTAGAAGTGCTTGTAGAAGCATATGAGCTTCTCAGATGCATGTCAGCTTGTCCAAACACACTAGGAGAGCCTCTATTTAAAGGCCTTTAAGATGCATCTAGAATGTGTCTAAAAAGAACTAGAAGATAAGCATGACAACTAAGCATGAGTCTACTCCAACCTTCTAGATTAGTCATAAGGTTGTAGACACCATGTGCTCAAATAATATGCTAACTCCTAAGTGTAGGCAACTTGTGCATTCTTAGAGTGCAAACTCCTGTGTTGTCTACATCGCAACTCTCGAGAATTCGCAAACTTCTATGTGAGCAAACATTAAAATAATGCATATTAATTAATTTAATATTCACTTTACTCTTTCCAATTTAATTAATTTATTATTTTTAAATCTCATGCACTAATTTTAATAACTCCACTTATTTAATCTTAATATATTTATATTTTAATCATATGAAATCTAGAATCTTTTAATAATTTTAATATATTTTCCATTTTTAAATTAATTTTTGAAACTTTAATTGCTAAAATATTTATTAATTTAAATAAATATTATCACATTCCAATTTTAAAATTATAACTTTTATCTTCAAATTTAATTATTTTATTTAATTAATTTCCTAATTAATTAAATAAAATAAATATTAAAATATCATATTAATTTTTCATTAAATTAAACCATTAATTAAATCTTTTAATTAGGCTTAATTAATAGAAAATACACCAAAGACTCATAAAATAAAATACGAAAATTCATCATAGCCAAAATACATATAAAATCAAATCAAGGGTTAATATCATGAATTACGTCATCCGACGCATTTGGAGGGTACTCAACTAAGATACTTGTCCTAATTTCCAATTAGGACAAATGGCTTAAAGGGTTGGGATTTGGACTTGAGAATTTATCTCCCCTCTCTTACCATTGAGATAATGTGATAGGGTACGCTCATCCTGGCAATTCAAGGAAGTTGATACCCAGTACTTGCAACCTGCATAAAAACCATGCATGTACAAGCACAATATATACTAAACTAAACAGACAATGGCAGGAAGTGGTGCATTGTGTAGATCCCGACTAGCAGGTGATTACGACTCCCTTCCTTAACCACATCAGACACGCCATACATATGAACAAACACGCACACCATACACATGCAAGTATGGGGTAAGTATCCATAAGAAAACACATATGATAATAAATCATCATTAATAACTGCAAACACTGAAAATAATCATCATGCATACATGAAATGCAGAGTCTAAGTAATCTCATCACATATCAACTAAATCCATAGCACAATATCTGATAGTCTCAAAACAATGTTGCTAACCATCATCATAAAACTAGCCCTAAAAGAGTTCGACAATGATAATAAAAATGCGACGTAGGGGCAGGCACTACATCCACCCCCCCTAGAATTATGCTTACTCCTGGAAGCCTACAAGAATGAAAAACTAAGATATTCACTGTGCGGATCCCATTGAACCCTTTTCCCCTATAGGGAAATATGATTCCACTGGTGACACTACACACACATAGAGCAATATGATTTTGGTTTAATGGTAAACCGAAAACCATATTGTTCCAACATTCATTCTTTTAACAATTACTAAAATAGATCCCCTAATACATTCTAGACAAGAGCAACTTAATGCTTGCAAAGATAATCAAAGGCATACTACCTTACAACATAGATGAAAGATACATGTTTTGCAACTAGAATGAGTTTCAATTTTCAGTTTGCCCTCGTTTAGGTTTAAGTAGAATTTTCAATTTTGAAAGGTAAGTGTTGAAGCATGAAAAATATGCAAGTAACAGTTTTAAGTTTTGTTTCAGTTCACCTAGTTTCAAGTTTTCAGTTTGAAAGAGATACACATGCTAGTTCAAAGTTTTCGTTTTGTTCAACTAGTTAACAACTAGTGGCATTCCAATATACCCAGAGCTTCCAATGTTGAAACTCGGGCTTTGATACCAAATGTAACGCCCCGCCAAGGGATCCAAAGAATTAATCTAAAATTTCACTAAGTTTGCCAAACAATTTTTTTATTTTTTTTTATTTTTTTATTAGACTGTAGAAATCAGGTGCAACATGGCTCCCGCAATAAATTGCAGTGCGCCAGGTAAACTTTTTAATGTGACCGATAGTGTTGGCGCGACACGCCCACCGGTACCACAAGGACGGGGGAGACTAGAACCCGTGACCAACCCCCTGCAACAGGGAAGATTTATCCAAGGGATCCAAAGAATTAACCTAGAATTTCACTAAGTTTTGTAGCATTTTTTTTTTTTAAAGCATGATAGTAAATACCACATATAACTTATGCATCATAACGGAAGCAATAGCAATGTCCATCTAAAAGTAAACATAACATACACAACAGATTACATTCTTTAAGGATCCCTTAACGTTGAATTACATCTAAATCAACTAACATTATTGAATCCATCTAATACAACAACCGCATGAAATAATAATGATAAGTCCAATGTTTATACATTACATTTCTAAATGCTCAATTATCCACTGTACATGTCACACGGTATGAAAAGCTTAAAAGAATATACATATGTGGAATAAGGTACATCTTCCTATTCTAATCCATAATACATCAAAGTAAAGATAATCACATGTCATACATGATACATCATCATAGAAGATATAAACATCTATCATAAAAGATCAAACATAATAAACTAAGTGCACGGTTCTTCCCAACCGTTAATAGCATCATTAGACCATCGTGGGCCCTAGCCATCCCTCCGTGCGTAACATTCCAAACTACCGAAGAGATCATCGGTATTAACATAGTAGGAATGTCACTCCTAACATATACTATATCATATGCAGAAAGTAATCTAACATGCAAATATAAGCATAAGATAACATCATCTAACATATGCTAATCATCAATGAAAAGATACATATCCACCATCATGAAGGACGCATCAGCCACGATGTCTCAATCAATCTCAAATGATAAGAGTGGAAAAGCACTACCACTCGACCGCGTGGTACCTAAGTGGTCTACTCCCACTGTGCTGAGGAGATAATTTCAAGTCCCAAACAGGCTATCCAAAATCACAAAGCATAAATCGCTATAGGTCCAGGAATCCTAAAAGTATACTAACTCAAAGGTTCCAAACACAAAACTAACATCTAATTTCCAGAGGCATACAAAGACATGTAGGAACCTACTATGCAAGCGGGAAAGTGTCATCGCATATATCATATAGAAGTTACCCTAGCAGTTAGCTAAACTCCACGGGTCCCAACTGATCCTCATGCGGCCACTAGTATCCTCTCATACTGACAAGGCATACTATGGAATGCAAGGTCGCAACCATGCGTTCTCTCTGCTCCCATCCTAGTCTGTACAAGCACTCGAGGCATGAGCGAGAACAAAACAGTTATCTTTTTAAGTTCATTTAGTTAGTATTAGGTGTGAATGTTTTCACTTATTAACCAACTTACAATGAGTTACCCTGACAGCCTCTTAGAGCCCCGGCCCCCATTGCAAGCCACTTCCCGACACTACAAGCAGATAACCTACCCTAAGCTCATGGAATCATAAATCTCAAAATCACAAAGATAATCTATAATAAGAACATCAAATATGCACAATAAAAGCATCAAATCTCCATGAGCAAGCATCCATAGAAAATCATGACCACAACAGCTCTCTATTGGCAACTGGAGCATCACTGATAATCAAAAGTATCCATTGGTTCTCAATAACCAAAATATATCTCAAATCATACCGATCGAAGACTTCAAAATGGTTGAGTCAAAACATGTCACAACATGACATCATAAATCGACATTTCAATCCCATCATGTCGATTGGAAAATAACCAAGGATAACTGATCGATGACTCAAAAATGATTAGGTCAAGTGTCTCATACATAGAATCTCAACTATAACAATCAATAATTACAAACATTACATAGAGCATTCCATCACATAACCATGGTTGGGTTTATAAAGATCGGAAATAAGATATCATCACGACATCACAATCATAACCCCCAAGCCTCTGGCAGACGTCCTATAACTGGTCAACACTAGTCAACCCAAAACCCAAAACAAATAGCATAAGGAATACACAATGCAAACACATGTTTTGGTTTTGCTAAAAATTACATCTTGAATTAAATGTAGAGGTCTCAGTTTACGTTTTCAAGTTTGGATAATGAATGGAGGATCATTTTGTACGTTTTTCCTAACACATGTATTGTTTTGGATGGATAAAATTTTTCCTTTATAAGTCTAAAAATCCATTTTTCAATTATAATATTTGTTTGAAAACGTCCCCCATCAAACTACCAATTAAATTTCATATATATATTTTTATATAAATTTAAATCAATTAATCAAATCTTAATAGTTAAATATTATAAAAGAGGAACCTTTAATATAAATCATTTATCAACTATTCAATAATTTTAAATTTATTAATAACATATTTACATACTTACATATATACATATATATATATATATATTTATATATAAATATATATATATATATATACATATATAAATATATAAATAATTATTAATATTACATTTTAATTAAAACAGAATTATAAAATCGAATTACAACAATTTCGATTGATATCATATTATATTAAAAAAAAAAACTTTTATCACATAACATATAACCATGCCTTTGAATTTATATGATAACATTATAATATATAACATTACCATTGATAACGTCATACATTATAACATTACCAATGAACCCAAATTTTTCATCGCATAACATTGTTTGCAATTTGTAAATGCTAATACTGTGCAAGTGAACCTTATATCAAATCGCAGCACATATTATATGCTCGTAATAACATTTGGCACCGTTTTTAATAAAAGGCGAATACGCCTACTCCCCTTGCCATGGAGCTATGAGCACTCTGTACTCTGCTGTCGTAGAGTACTGTGGCGACAGCGGGTACGAAGTACCCTTGTTGTCGCAGTACCTGCGACGGCAGGTACTCCGCTGGCCCGCAGGGATAGCGGGTACGGGTTTTCCCACTTGTTTAAAACGTTTTAATTAAACATTCGGCCCATAGTAAGATTTCGAATTTCATTAAACATTATGTTACTGTGATATGACAATGACGTTTTTAAATGAATAAATATATGTATATATATATACAAGTATGTAGATTTAAACACAAAAGTATATTTTAAAATAAGACATATACATAATTTAAAGGGCTTCCAATCTATTAAATATTTGTTCTCCAAATTAACCCAATTAATTTTCTAATGGATTTGGCTACAAATTTAAAACCCTAGCCCTGTGTTCTCTTCAGATCTATGCGTATAAGGTTTTCTCAAATAAATTTTAACTACCCATATTGAGAATGCATACAACCAAAATATGGAAATCCTCAGAAAACATATGGAAGACACAAAGAAGACAGGAAGTGCAAGATGCAGAAATAGCATAAGCAAAATCACAAGAGTCTACCCGGATTCTAATGCTAATTCGCTTTTCCTCAGGAAACCCGCAGAGCAAGCTCCTCCCTTCTCCAAAGTACCCGAGTCCTCCAATGCTCCAAAACGCTCTCCAAACGCTACGTCTAAGCTTCTAGGAATGCCTGAATATAAAGAGCTCTCAAGAAGCACTTAGAATGTCTCTAGAAACAATTAGAAGGTGTCACTAACTAAGCATGTGTCTTTTCCAACCTTCTAGATGAGTTATAAGGTTGCAGACACCATGTGCTTAATTGGTGCACTAACCCCCGTGTTGTTGACATATGAGAAATAAAAAGGTGTGTTTACTCCTAGGCAAGCTTATAACTCTTATTTAATTTTTTTATAACTTTCATTTTAATTTTTATAACTTTTATTATTATTTATTTATTACTTTATTATTATTTTATAATTATTATTAATTTTTTATTTCTAATTTTCTTTTATTTAATTCTTTTATTTCAAATAATTCTCATTTAATTAATTATAATCAAAATATCAAAGATCATGATATTATATTAATTTTCTCCAAATAATTAATTTATTAATTAAATCTATTTATTAAGACTTAATTAATAGAAAATTCACCATAGACCTCCAAGATAAAATATGAAAATCCATCATAGAACAATTCACACAAAATCAGTCTAAAAAATCACGAAATATGTCATCCGACACATTCAGTGGATAAAATATCCAGATACTTGTCCTACCTCACTAGGACAAATGGTTTAAGGGTTTGGGATTTGGACTTGAGAATTTATCTCCCTTCTCTTATTATTGAGATAATATAATAGGGTACGCTCATCCTGGCAATTCAGGGAAGTCGATACCTGGTACCTGCAACCTGCATAAAAATCATGCATGTACATACAATATATATATATATATATATATATATATATATATATATATATTACTAAGCTAAACAGGCAATGGCAGGAAGTGGTGCATCGTGTAGATCCCGACTAGCAGGTGGCTACGACTCCCTTCCTTAACCACATTAGAAACGCCATACAATAAGAGCAAACACGCACACCATACATATGCAAGTATGAGGTAAGTATCCATAATAAAACACATGAGATAATAAACCATCTAACTAATCATCATCAATAACTGGAAGCAATATAATGATCATCATGCATACATGAGATGTAAAGTCTAAATAATCTCATCATATTTTCATTGAATCCATAACATAATGTCTGATAGTCTCAAAACAATACCACTAATCCATAAAATTAGTCTAACATAGTCTGATAATGATAACAACAATGTGTCCAGAAAGATGTGAACAAGGGCAGGCACTACATCCACCCCCCCTTGGATTAGGCTTACTCCTGGAAGCCTACAAACAAGTAGGGATATAACTACCGTAATCTAGCTAGATCCTCCCATGTAGTTGAAGAATCATCAATAGGGTCCCATTGGACCCTTACCTGCTCGATGGTTCGACCCTTGAGGGTCAACTCCCGCTGCTCCAGAATACGAACCGGCTCCGGAGCCAGCTGCCCATCCTCTACCTGCGACGCATTCCAATCAAGAACATGTACAATATCAGGAATATACTGCCGAACTACTGAAACATGGAAAATATAATGAATGCGAGCTAGGCTAGGCGGTAGAGCAAGGCGGTAAGCAACCGGGCCAATTCTCTCTAGAATCTCGAATGGTCCCACAAAGCGAGGTGCTAGCTTAGAACCCTTTCCGTATCGGATCGGACTCTTTCGCGGACGCACTCTCAAGAAAACTTTATCTCCCACAACAAACTGCTTATCTGTCCTATGTGCATCAGCATACTTTTTCTGCCTATCCTATGCCGTAGTCAAGTGCTCACGGATACGCACTACCTGTTGCTCCATATCACAAAGCATCTCAGGACCCAACAAGATGTGATCCTCAAGACTGTCCCAACTCAATGGTGTACGACAAGGACGTCCATATAATGCCTGAAATGGTGCCATGCCAATAGAACTATGATACCCGTTGTAAGCAAACTCCACTAGGTAGAGATAGTCCTCCCAATGAGTCTGCCTATCCATCACATACATCCGTAACATATCTTCCAAAACTTGATTCACCCTCTCTGTCTGACCATCTGTCTCTGGATGATATGTTGAACTGAAATTTAATTGCGCTCCAAGCTCATGCTGCAACGATGTCCAGAATGCGGATGTGAATATAGGATCCCTATCAGAAATGATCTTTCGGGGAATACCATGTAATCTCACAATGTCGCGCATGAAGATATTAGCTACAGAAGCTGCTGTGTAGGAAGACCTGATTGGTGAAAAATGCGCCACCTTAGTCAACTGATCAACGATGACCATGATAGCATCATGACGACGAACAGTCATAGGTAGTCCTACTATGAAATCCATGGAGATGATATCCCACTTCCAAGAAGGAATGAGATTTGGCTACAAAAGTCCAGCCGGGTGCTGATGTTCTACCTTGACTCTCTAACACTCAAGACATCTGGCCACAAAATCAGAAATGTCTCGCTTCATCCTAGACCAAAAGAACAAATGTCTCAAATCAGCATGCATCTTCTTGACACCTGGATGTGCTGAGTAAGGTGTACGATGGGCCTCTGCTAGAATTAAGGTGCGAAGCTCATCCAGAAATGGCACATAAATCCTCCCCAAATGTCTCAGAAGACCATCTGACTCTCGAACGTAGCCTGCAAACTTACCTTCCAAAGGTCTTCCTAAATCTATTTCTCTGCACACTTCCTAATACCAAGAATCTGTAGGAAGTGCCTGAAGAATCCGACTCCTCAAATCCACACTAAGAGTCATAGATGATACCACATGTCTCCTGCGACTTAAAGCATCTGCACCACATTCTCCTTTCCCTGAATGTACTTTACCTCAAAATCATACTCGCATAAAAATTTCATCCATCGCCTCTGGCGAGCATTCAAATTAGGCTGAGTGAAAATGTACTGAAGACTGCGATGATCACTGTGTAGCTCGAATCTATGCCCCAACAAGAAATGTCTCCACCATGTCAAAGCATGAACTACTCCTGCTAACTCAAGATCATGCGTAGGGTAATTTAGCTCATGATCCTTGAGCTTGCGTGATTCATACGCAATCACCCGTCCATTCTGCATCAAAACTACTCCAATCCTTTCTAGGTAAGCATCTATACACACCATGAAATCTCCTTCTGGATCAGGTACGGCTGAAATCGGTGCACTGGTCAAAAGCTCCTTGAGCTTCTGAAAAGCTTCCTCACATTTCTTCGTCCACACAAACTTCTTTCCTTTCCTCTGAAGAGAAGTGATAGGATGCGCTATCCTAGAGAAGTTTTGGACAAATCTGCGATAATAACCAGCTAGGCCCATGAAACTACGAATCTCTGACACATTAGTCAGTGTAGGTCAATCTATTATTGCCTGATTCTTTGCAGGATCCATTGAAATACCATCACCTGAAATGACATGCCCTAAATACTGAATCTCCGATTTGAAGAATTTGCACTTAGCTGCATTGGCATAAAGTTGATTGTCTCTTAAACACTGTAAAACCAATCGCAAGTGTTCCTCATGCTCCTTCTGAGACTTAGAATATATCAATATGTCATCAAGAAACACAAGTACAAACCTGTCCAGATAAGATCGGAACACACCATTCATCAAACTCATGAAAACTGATGGAGCATTAGTCAACCCAAAAGGTACCACTGTAAACTCATAATGCCCATAGCGAGTTCGAAAGGCAATCTTGTGAATGTCAGCCTCCTTAATGCGAAGCTGATGGTATCCTGACTTAAGGTCAATCTTGGAGAATACTGTAGCTCCCTTGATCTGATCAAATAAGTCATCAATCCTTGGTAGAGGATACCTGTTCTTAATAGTCACCTTATTCAATTGTCTATAATCAATACAAAGGCGCAAAGAACCGTCTTTCTTCTTCATAAAGAGCACTAGAGCTCCCCATGGTGATACACTAGGGCGAATGCTCCCTTTGGCCAGAAGTTCCTCTAGCTGAAGACGTAACTCACCCAATTCTTGTGTAGTCATACGATAAGGAGCTTTAGAGATAGGCTCCGCTCCAGGAATCAGATCAATACTAAAATCGATGTCCCTCTTTGGAGGCATGCCTGGAATCTCACTTGGAAAGACATCTACGTACTCCTATAAAATTGGGTGATCTAAAGTCTTCCTCACGGGATCTTCCTCATCAAGATCATTTACCATAACAGCAAATATCTGACATCCCTTACGGAAACTCCGCTTCAATTGCATAGCAGAAATCATCCGTAGAGATATAGGCCTTGGTATCCCAACTATCTTCACATCATTCCCTTGGTTAAGTCTAATGGTGCTTTGGATAAGTACAAAGCTCGTTTAGTTGTGAAGGGCTTTTCTCAACATCAAGGCATTGATTATGAGACCTTTGGTCCTACAACAAAGATGAGCACTATTAGATTAGTCCTAGCCATGCCAACACAGTTTGGCTGGAAAGTCTATTAAATGGACATTAAGAGTGTTTTCCTGAATGGTGACCTACAAGAAGAGGTTTGCATGACATACCCTCCTGGTTTCAAGGCCATTGGTAAAGAACACCAGGTTCTTAGATTGGTGAAAGCTCTCTATGGTTTGAAGCAAGCCCTTAGGGCATGGTACATGAAAATTGATAAGTACCTCAATGGTCAAGGCTTCCTGAGGAGTTCTTCAGACTCAAATTTGTACATCAAGACTACTGACAATGACATCATCTTCCTAGTCATTTATGTGGATGATTTGATGATCATAGGTAGTTCGACATCTTATATTCAGGGAATTAAATAGAGTTTATGTCAGTCTTTTGATATGATTGGTCTCGGGCTCATGCATTATTGCCTAGGTGTTGAGGTTTGGCAGCAGTCTTCTGGTATATTCCCTTCTCAATCCAAATATGCGAGGGCTATGTCAGACAAGTTTTGAATGCAAGATTACAAGCTTGCATCTACACCCAAGGAGAAAGGTCTGAAGTTATCAGTAAAGTCTGATTTTCCTCTAGTTAATGATACTACATATAGGCAATTAGTAGGCAACCTCATCTACCTCTCTACTACTAGACCTGATATCAGCTTCGCAGTCAGTTACATCTCATGCTTTATGACAACTCCCAAGGATGATCATTGGATGGCAACAAAGTGTGTGCTATGTTATGTGAAGGGAACTACTGATTATGGACTTCTTTACTCTCGGTGTTCTAATCCTAAATTCAATGGGTTCACAGATTTAGATTGGGCAGAATCTGTTGACGATAAAAGGTAAACTTTTGGATATGTGTTCATTTTGGGATCGGATATCGTCACATGGACTAGTAAGAAGCAGCAAGCAGTTTGTCTCTCCTCTGCAGAGGCTGAATACAGAGGGACATTTAAGGCATGTTGTGATGCTATTTGGCTTCGTCGAATGCTTGGGGATATGTAGATGTCACCAGTAGGACCAACCACTTTGTTTGTTGAAAACAAAAGCATGATCAAGTTAACACAAAATCCAACCTTCCACGAACAAACCAAGCATGTGGATGTTCATTGTCACTACATGCGATAGTTGTTTGAAGATGGGACAATAGACTTGCAATATGTTCCTACAACGGATTAGACTACAAACATTCACACCAAGCCTCTTGGTCCAAATAAGTTTGTCAAATTCAGAGGACAACTTGGTGTAGCGAATAGATTAACCGTTAAGGAAGGGTATTACAATAATAGTTTCTATTTCTATTTAATGGTTATCTATTGTAAATATTAGAATCTTTTTAATACTTAGTTAGCTATTCGTTAGTTATTAGTTATTTGTTAGCTAGAATGGATGTTTCTATTCTTGACAATCATTTCCTAAAGAAACATCATTTATTCTTTTGTATATATTGATCTATTGGTCTCTGTTAATAACAAGCAAGTATTTTATCAATTACTTCTTGTTTTAAATGAAAACATTTATTTTGTGGACATTCAAATTTATTTTGTGTGAAGTGGCGCATCTAAAGAAAAGACTACTTTGGAAGGAAAAAAACAATAATATTATCGAAGAAATTAGACAATTAAACTGCCAACATAAATAAGGTATACGGAAAGTGGAAATGGCTTATACAACTGAATACTAGAAATGACAATACAGAGCCGTCAAGTAGAAATAAACAACACAATCATTGCACCTGCTGTAATCAGGTATTAATCATCACCAACAAAAGTAAATAGAAAACAATGGAAGTTGTGATATTGTGGCACAAATAGTTGATACTGCCGATAACTAGTGGATAGCGTACAAGCCACAAGGATATTAATAAACAAAGTTAGTCTACTAGGTCTAATACAATCAGACATAAATTACACACACCGGCACAGAAGGAAAGATTCTGTTAAGACAAATGCATCTTTGAGAAGTATATTATTTATTAATCAATTCATTTAAATAAAATCCATGCTCAATCCCATTATAAAATCTAGGCTAGAAGGAACATATAGGGATACAATATGGTAAAAGCCCATATAAATCTGGTCAACGAGTTAGCTCGAGATGGGTAAAGGGTCAACATCCTTGTAAGATGCCTTGAGGATTGACCAAGATGGGATTAAGTTGCCTTGAGGTTATTCCAAGATGGGATTAAGGGCTTGGATCCATAGAAACTAGAGACCTTGAGGGAGATTGTTGAGTTTGGTGTCAAAATGACCTATTGTATCTCATCAATCCTTCAAGGCTAGAGTTATAACCAAGGTAACATAACCTTTTCATATATAGTTAATTACTAACTTAGCTATAAGGGTACCCTTAGGAGAGAGATCAAAGGTGTATTCCGGGAAAGGCTAGTGTAAATCCAGCTAATCAGTTGTCTTGAGATGGGTAAGGATCAACGTTCTTATAAGATGCCTTGAGGACTTGTCCAAGATTGGATTAAGTTGCCTTGAGGACTTGCTCAAGATGGGATTAAAGGCTTGGATCCATAGAAACCTTGAGGGGGACCATTCAGTTTGGTGCCTAAGCAATTTGTTTACTTCCTAAGTGTTCTTCTTGAGTAAGAATGATAAAACAAGCATCCCCCTTAAGTAGGCCACCTCATGTGAAAGTATGGGATTGACTTGGAGTAAATTATCTTGAATCACATTTTCTTGAAACTTGTACATACACATATGTACAAATGATCACTCGTCGTTGCAGGATTCTACCGAAGAAGTAAAATTTCTAAATCATCTTCTTGACTCTAGTGAATTGTAAGGCATTAATCAAGAATGCATGTATTATGTGCGTAGGTCGTGTCTGCTTCGTGTTTTCATGCATTCATATGTCTACTTTGTGTTTTCATGCATCACGATGTATACAAAAATTCTCTTGCATCTAATTATATGCTTTGTATGATGGTTCTACATGAAAACTTATGTATAAATTATTTCTTTGCTTGAGGACAAACAAAATTTGAGAGGGGGGGATTGTGATATCCTTGTCAAAATAGATTATAAATAAATAAATTAAATAGTAATAATAATATAATATTGATAAAGTTATGATCATATTATAATATATCAAAATATTGATAGTTAAATATTTAAATTAATGAGCATAATAGATTATAAGTGTAAATATTATGCCCCATATATATTACAATATTAATATTAAAAAATAAATAAATAGTATTAATAATAAGAAATATATTTAATATAACTTATATATAGTTAATATGATATATGTTATCAATATAATATAATTATTAACAAGATATTATCAATTATGAAAAGGCATGACTTTTGAGAATAAAACTATATATAGAATATTGACTTTGAGGAAAGGGGCATTGAGAAATGGAGAAATACAGAGTATATATATAGAATAAGTCTGCAAATAGCTTAATAGAGAAATATCTAAGTAAAGTCCTAGTAGGAGACATTACATTGCACCATCCTTTATTTCTACCATGCAACAACTAACTTCATTAACTCTAATTGTCCATGCAAAGCAACAATCATTCTAAATAGAAGACAACGAATTAAATAAAACAACAATTAGTAAATATGCAATGATTGTATATGGATAGTGAATAATAGGAGAAGCCGTAGTTCAACTTATTGTTATTGACAACTTATCTTCGAGGGCCAAAACAAAATCAATCGGCAAATATTGGAGATAAGTCGAGAAGTTTTACAATTGCTTAAATTTAATTGGAAATGCATTTTTTTTTTTCAAAATTCAATAAGGAGATACATCTAATGAGTTAGTAAATGGGTAAAGAAACCAAACAAGTTGACTAGGTATATTTAATGCAAATAGCATACAAAATTGCATCCTCAAGTGGAATGTTGATGGCTCATAGCCATAGTCTCATAGTTTGAACTCTAAATCAAACTAAAAATAGCAAATTGTCTTTGTAAATAATATCTGTAAAACTATAAGTAATTACAAGTGTCAACTGTCAAGTACAATATCAAAATAGGCTACATCTTCCTCTTTCCCTTCCCAATAGCTCTAGTAAAAATTACTGGAATGGGAGGCCGATGGACCGTAGCCTTGGATGGTTGTGGCTAGACCTCCATCTTTGATATAGATGGTGTTGACACTGGCAATGCCTCCTCATCATTTGTATCCTCACTCTCAATGTCCTCATCCTCAATTTCCTCATCAATCTCATCCAATCCCCCTGTGAATCCACCCTCCTCCACAGTCTGTCTCTCCAAATCACAGATCTCATTGTCTGTAAAAATGGAGGTTACTCCTATGATGTTCAATCGTAGTAGGGATCTATGTCATCCAAGCACAAAATTATGTTGACATTAAGTGCACAACTTTGATTAAAAAAACATATATTGAACAAAAATAAGTAAATTGTAAAACTGTAAAACCTTTAAAAAATAAAACAAGTGAACTAACCTCCCACTCAAATCTTTAGGAATAGGCTGCTTGTAGCCGTTTCCCGCCACAATTTTCCTGTCACAAAATTCAGCCAATAAGGTCTAGCTGCAACATTGAATGAGATGTTGAAAAAACAAAAAATCGGCAAATTGAATGTCAACTTGTTGATGCACATCGTTGTTGCACACAGTACCCCTCAGTGATGGTTGTACTCTAGGAGTGTTTCTATGCACAAAAAAACCATCTAAGGAAGATGTGTGTGGTGGTGGTCTACTAGAACCAGCGAAAGTGGAAGCCATGGGAATGGTAGATTTGTGGATCCATGGGCCACGTTGTGAACCTAGTATGCCCTCTAGTGCTTCTTCTTCCTCAAGGTTTTCTTGGAGACCTATTCACAACCCACATTATTTCATTGTGAAATGAATCAATGATCATTGTTTTAGCAAAATCTAGATTCTAAACAAATGATGCTGATCGTAAAATAATAAATAATTCTTAAAAAGGAGATAGTGCAAGTCTTGAGATACCTTGTGATTTGGAATGGGCTGCCCTCATGACCAATTTTTCCCTTTCCTTTTGCAACTTTTTCTCTTCTTGCGCACATAGCAAGGCATAGTAAAATCTAGATTCTAAACAAATGATGCTGATCGTAAAATAATAAATAATTCTTAAAAAGGAGATAGTGCGAGTCTTGAGATACCTTGTGCTTTAGAATGGGCTGCCCTCATGGCCAATTTTTCCCTTTCCTTTTGCAACTTTTTCTCTTCTTGCGCACATAGCAAGGCATTCATCTCTCTCTCTTTATTTCAAGCATGGTGTTGTCACAAACTCTCATGTCATATTTTGTGATCCCTCCAAGGTGGTATTCATACGAGATATGCCTCCAGTAATAACTTTTTCGCATTTTATGCATATCACAATATTATAGTTGGGTCCTCCAAAAACACATTTCCATGCCTTGTCTCTAGCCCCTTTAAGGGGGGCGTTCCTACATATCCTTATGGACATGGATCTACTTGGGCATTGACAGACTCAGTTAGAGAGGCATTTTTATTTGCCATTTTGATGCAAAATCAACCTATACATGTCACATACAAAATGAGCGCACAAAAATAGAAATTCAATAAAGAAATTTAGAAACAAACTAAGTTAGTTTAAACTTTAGATAAGTTTAAACAAAGCTGAAACTTGAAAGAATAAAAGAAAAAAATTGTTAGGTTATGAAATTTTAGAGAAAACTATGAAAAATTTGCAAAAATTGCCAAAAATTGGTGTTAGATCCTATTCATTACCTTCAAAAAGGGGTTAGAGTAGACTGGAAATGGTTTGTATAAACTTGTACTTGACAAAATGATTTTAAAACAAAAGAGAATGAATTTTGAAAACTTACTTGTGAATCTGAATTTGCTTAAAAAATCTCTTTGAATCCATTCCAAATTGGTCTGGAAGGCTGACAATTATGGCCTTCCTCCTCTCAAACCTTTCTACCCTCTCCGAAACTCAAATGGCATTTTGAAATTGTGTTTTTGTCTTTTGTGAGGCCATCACAGTTTATTGAACCCATGGGCGTGAAAAGATAGGTATTTATCACTGATATCATGGCGATAACTTAGCAAAATGTTGGCAATATTTTGAAATTTCTTGGTGGCAATAACTTGTAGCAATTTGTCACCAAGATCAGCATCTCGCAATAAGTCTATATATCAGCAATATTTCTACAATAAGACAATCTATGGGAGAAACAATATATTAGGTAGTGATGATTGACATAAAGGAAACGATGCTCTTACTACGTTAAAGTGATCAATAACTAACAATAATTAAGACACTTTAAGCAGTGATTGGTTTGGGTTATGAAGAGACGTCGTTAAAATAACCTGTGACCATTGCTTAAGGACAACATTGTCCACAAGTTGTCTTTCTTCAAAGAGACACGAAGGCATAAAAGGAAGATGACCAAAGGAAGAAGGCACGAAACCATCAAGGCAATCAATCCAATCAGCATCGAAAGAGCAGATCGGTTTACAAGACACCAGCGATGATGTCATGGACCCAAAATAGTGGATGGTTGGTCATGTGGTTTTGGATAACACCATTGGTTTTTTTTTTCAGTTTTTCTTTTGTCTAGTTTTGAAATAAATGTAATTATTGAAAAATATTAGCATAAATTTTATTAGTAAAATTATTTTTTGTTTTGTTGGGCCAACCCAACCCATCTCAAGGCCCACTTGTTAGGGTAAAATTTACTTGCCTATTTAAGATGGTGGGAGACAATGAGAAAGGCATGTTTTGTGATGATCAATGCTTGCCTTAGTGCATGATCAAACTTCTAGGACAATATCCTCAATAAGTCAGTGAGGTGAGAACAAAAACCATCCCTTGGTCTGCCATTTATACCAGCAAATTTGCATTATTTACCTAAAACAATATTATTCATACACAAGATCGAGGCCAGTTCACTTGATTACATCAATATACAAGGTACAATTATAGTAACTATCAAAATTAAATTAGAAAACATGAGTACAAATATATGAAAGTAAGAGAGCAAGGATAGAGAAGTGCAATGAGGTATGCACAAAAGTCTCTAAGTCTGGTCCACCACTTGTATGTGGGTCCCCATAAATGACTTGTCATACCACTTGACCATTTGGCATCTTTAGGCCCATCCCACTATGCTTGTGGAGATACTCACACGACCTAAAAGAACACAAGGCATACAAGGGAACACACATATACTCACGCCAAACAATGCAATCTAAATGCAATAATCATGCAAAGTAATTAACTAGTCAAGGACCATTGAATCACTACTCTCAAGCATACACACAATCTCTTGTACTGACAAGAATGACAATAATACACAATCCAATGACATAGATGTGGGCATAATCTCAAGGTAAGATCCGACCTCACCATGTGCTATTATACCAAACATACACAATTGACATCTCTACTTGAATCTACAAGGTACTAGGTGCTAGGGTCTAGAGGAAGAAGTGTCAGTGTATGTGCTCTTATGGATGCACCATATGGAACTGTGCATGCTCTGCTACAGACGAATGACAATCTACAAGATCCAATGGTACATTTGCAAGCAAAATTTCTTAGGGTAAGTTTAGGCATCACACAAATGAACACGTCTTCCCAATTCATCCTTAGCCTCGCTTGGGCAGAATTGAGCTCAAGTATCTCATTATGCTTTTTATCCCATGTTCTCTTTTTATGTTTTCACTTTATTAATGAGCCCCCCTCAATGTAATTGCATGCGTGCCTCTTACAGGCTGGGAACATATTAGGAACCACTCCCACACTCACTCTAGGA
The DNA here is from genome assembly GCA_028749045.1 of Cupressus sempervirens. Lineage (NCBI taxonomy): Eukaryota > Viridiplantae > Streptophyta > Pinopsida > Cupressales > Cupressaceae > Cupressus > Cupressus sempervirens. The sequence continues at coordinate 529,946,203 of CM053791.1, read as the reverse complement.
CCTAGACCTAAGATCATGGAGAAAATGCTGAAACATCACAATGCAAATATGAGTCTCAGACATCAATTGTTTCATTTAAAGATATTATTTTTTAGCCATAGTCATTCAATGCTCGATTGATATCATAGCCAAGAGTATAGATCATATCCCAAATAACATTTTACTGCCTCATAGCACATAATACCTTATTTAACTTATCTTTTCATAAAATTGGAGGTATTTTTCTCTCTTTCCCTTATTTTGATTGTAGTATGCCCTACTCACACTTAAGGGAGCATAAGGCTTCCCTAGTAAATTGCTTTAATAATTTATTTTTTAAATGTCCATTATGTGCTGTAATGCCCTGCTCGGAGATCCTTGGAACAAGGATAAATAAAAGCCAAGATAACTGTTTTTTTGAAAACAAGTATGGATGCACATGACAATCAACATACATGGATCACAAAGATCGCAATGGAAGACTACACAATCATCCAACACCAACAAATCTCCAAGCATCACTACAAATTGATGCACTCAAAACCGAAAGACAAAAACACAGACAACAATAGAACCTAAAATCTTTGATCTATTGAAGCCTAGAAAGATGAGCAAACCAAAAGGGTACTCAAAACACCTAAACGTGTTCCCTGAAAAACAACAGAGATATCCCCTGTTTCCCGCGCAAGAAAATGCAACTAATAGTCTTGCATGAGGAAGTACATCTCTACATGAGGAAGTGCATCGCATAGTGTGAGGAACTACCTTCCCACGCAAGGAAACGCCAAAACCAGCCAACAATTCTCTCCGCACTAATGTCGAGTTTCGCGTGAGAGAATGCCCGACTCCACGTGAGGAAGTGCCATGTCTTGTGCGAGAGAGTATAATCTTGCGCGAGTTTCCATTGCGCTTCGTGCGAGAGAACGCTTTCTCACACGGGGAAACACTTCTCTGATGTGAGGAAGTATAACAACAAACAAGGAAAACAAAGGGCAAAAAAGCATGATAAGCAATTCCTCCACACTGGGGAGTACCCAATCCACAAATCGAGGCTTGGACACTCAAACGCAAGAGTTACATGATGGAAACACAACAACCATCTAAACCATAGCAGTAAATGAACAACATGCGGAAAGCAACATTGCACTAAACAAAAACAACTAAACTCATGCGCGGTTCCACCCAACTGTAATAGCATCATGAGACCTCGAAGGCCCTAGCCATCCCCCACGCGTAACATCCCAAACTACGAACTGGATAGTCGGAGCTGTCTTATGAGGGTGTCACTACTAACATAATAACATTATAAGAACAAGATCATCTAACATGCTAAACCAATGAAGCAATAGATATCCAACTAAGTGAGTCACATCATCTAACTATATGCTAACCATCATAAATAAGGAATGTGTCAAATAAACTAATATCATCTAAACATGATATCCAAGCATTCCAATTAAAGCATAAGTCACAAGGGAACATACTTCGGAAACTCGGATAAACCAAGTGAAACATCAAGCATCAATCACACTAGAATAATAGACAGTCTTTGTATACCGGTCCCCAGTAGTGTTATAAGTAGCTATGCCTCCCAACCACGTGAAACCCGTATGTCCACTCTCGCTGTGCTAATGGAGATAATGATCCAACCACAAACCCACATAAAGCAAACGTCCATGGCTAACACCCGCGCCAAATAGTAAAGAGGACTGTATCCAAGATTATGAGACAATGCAAGTACAACAGGTCTTAATCAAACACTCTATGGGTCAACTATGTAGGGACTCGCTGGAGGGTAAATTACTTGGCATCGGGTAGCTCAAGCTAGTATCATGCGCCATCAACTCCCTCGGGGAGGTGCACGTACTATGTTCTTAGACTAACATCGAGTGCTCACATATCCTTTTATTATCTTAAATTTATTACCTAGTAATTTATTTAGTTATCACTTAATTAAGCCTTCTTCACTCCAACCTAGGAAATAGTCACCAAGGTTGCGGTAGAAGCCCCTCCATGGTGCTACCTTACCCTACCCATGCTCATCAAGTGATGAGCGCCCATAGGCATGCATATTCCCAACCCAACCCCAATGAACATAACTCCACTGAATACAATTGGGAGTTTAAGCCTCGCAAGTCACTCGAAAAATGCACATGCACATGTTCGTGCATGGGCACACCACCATCATGAAGATAATAAAACAAGGGCTGGATGAGAACACAAGCAAAATAATACTCAACCAAATACAAGCTCAAGAGTATGGATGTGACACGCATCCCAATGCAACATAAAAGTGCAACAATAGTCTGACTGACATCCTATAGATAATCCAAGCCCACGACTGATATCATGCCAAGAAAATTTGAGAAAAATGGGCAACATGCAAATCGAGGTGAACAACTCCCAAAAACCAACATTGACGAAAATCAATGAAAATAAAACCCATTCACCCCAAGGATAAATGAGCCTCAAAAATCCAATAAGAATCGAATTTGGACACCGTATGCAAAAATGGTCAGCATAACAATGCAAAACCCCAAAACCTCATTCCAAAAATCGGGGAAACGTCCATACCTGACCAACCGGGCAGAATTGTAATGTTCCGCTCCCGTACTCGAATTCACCAAATATCTTCTCTACACAATGTGGCAATCAGATGGAATAGGAAAGGACGTTTTTCTTCCAATATGTGTAGAGGGAATGGAGGCCGTATAGCTTGGGTGTACGATGTGTCAAGGACAAGGACAAATGTCGATTGTACAGTACTAGGAAGTGGGTCGTATAGAAGCTATGTAAGGCCATACGGTATGAAAGAGATGGCCATATGGATGCTACAGTGGGAGGGTCATGGAAATGAGTTAGAGGCCGTACAATTAAGGACAGAATGATGCATGGTGAGTGCCGAGTTGGTCGTACTGGGAATGGAAAGGGAAGTACGGTGGTGTGGTAGATGGTAAGAATGGTGTACGGAATGATGACTAAGAAGGTCGTACAACAGGCCGTACGGTGAAGGGATAGAGGAAGCAAGGAAGGTACGGGGTGTGGTGGAAGAGGTGTGGGAGAATGAATTTCGTATGGGCAAGGAGGGAGCTGTACGGATGTGTCTAGCTACCACACGATACAACAACGAATGACAATTTGTTCATACAAAACACAAATAGATCAAATACAAGATTAGAAACTTGAATACGAATAATTCCTTCAATATATGCCGAAAGATAGTGTTCTGATTTGCTAGATCTGAACGAAGTGTTACAGGTGATGGAATAGGGTGAGGGTTGAATCCCATCGAAACTGCAAGAACCAAATAGTAAAGATTTTTCACTTCCAAAATGGTGAACACTAGGGAATCCCAACTGGAATTCACAGTACAAAAAAAAATCCAAATTGTATACCTAAAGACTACCTCTAAGCCGTGCTTAAATACCCGTCATGGAAAACTTTCCGAGGGTGTACAAAGATAGTTGACAATGACACAAACTATTGAAACAAAATAAGAATGGGTCTGAGATACAAAAAAATCAATCGGCCCATTACAATAGTTTGATAAATGATTTATCTTATAACGAGCACATTACAAGAACTAGCAATCATAAACGGAGGGGAACACTAGTTCTCAACCTCCTAACATACAACTACCAAAAAAAAAGCTGAAAGATAAAAATGGGAGAGCCCTACTTGACAGCCAAAAGGGCAAAAATGGGAATCAACACAATAAAATAAATAACCTGCGAAAGCTACCAAAAATCATGACAATCCAAGGTCTCCCCGAGATGGATCCAAGGAGACCGATCTTGCAAACATCCCATGCCCGTAGCTCCTACAACGAACTAAAATGCAATCCTACAGAAGAGGATTTGGAAAAAGCTCTCAATTTTCTTATTTCAGAAAGTGAGAAGTGAGGAATAAAATTCCTTTTTGGATACTTATTCACTTTGTGAGTGAATAATCAATTAGGGTAAATAACCAGTTCACCTAGTTAAACCCTAATTTGACTCAAACAAAAATAGGCTATTCCAAGTAGTTGGAATTCAACTAAGGCAAAGCTGTCAAAAATTAAAATTAATTAAAATAAAGCCCAAAAATCCTTTAAACCGAAATCACAAAATTTCTTTAAAAACTTCTGCAACAAATGTGAACCTCTAAATGCATAGACACGCTCATGGGTCTAATCACATAATGCAAATGAGTTTGAATTTATTAATTCACCGGAACGTTTAATTTAAACAATAAAACAGGATATGTCGACCATACAGGGACGTCATTGGCTAGATATGAACAACGGAATCACTAACTCTATGTGCCACTGCCAGGGATATAAATCCTGCACACTAAAACACATGATCAAGTGCAATTGCATATAATAACATAGCTGAAGTAAAAAAATATTAAATAACCTAATATAACTATTTATTTAATTATACTAAATTAATCCATTTACATCACTCACGTTGGCATAAAGCATCACAAAACAAAAATGAAGTAATTAACCATAGCATTAAATCCAACACATAAACATAATCAAAGGATATGTCCAAATACCGAATAACTAGATATCATCATAAAACATACTGTCATCTCAAAAAGGCATCATCATGCAGATATGATCAATTGAGCAATACAGTAATCTAACATCTATGATATTGGAAATCAAATTATAACATCCGACCATCAGGTTATCTCAAATGTAAAATAACATGAGTAACAAGTATCTCTCAGATCAAAATATAACAAGGTACAGACTGCAAACACGAGAGGCACTACATGTGCCATTGCTGTAATAAAATTTAAAAATTTCTTAGAATGTAAGTTTTATTTCATACATCAGTTGGACATGTCTGAAGCAAAAGGGCACTTTTGGTTTTTTTGAAATTCTTAGTGATAAACATTTTTAAAAAATGAGCTTCTGTTCTTCAAATTGAATTTGGATGTTTTGGTATGGGGTAATCCATGTCTCCATGATTTTTGTGGATGTTTTAAAATCATGTTCAAAATTTTGTGTGGCAAAGTTTTGTGCCTTTTTTCCATCCGTGCTCATTTGTGTTGAGTTGTAAAGAACCTAAGTTGGAGGTATTAGAGAGTAGTAGGGGAGTGCCTCCTGATGTTTGTTGGGGTCAGAAGTGGCTTCTGGATATTTTGTGCATTAGTTTCCTTAATTAGTGAGGGTTAAAATATCATGAATAGTAATATATTTAAAATAAACCAAGATATTGATTCATATGACATAGTTAGAGCACTTGTATAGGTCTTCTATGAGAATAGAAGGCATGTCTGCTTGGGGAGAGCTGGTCCTTGCTTGTTGGGTTTCTTTTGGGGGCAATTTGATGCATAGCTGAATTTTCTTAGCCAGTATGCTTGGCTATTGTGATTACACTCCCTACCTCCTCTCTAGGATCTCATCCTTGTGGCCATCGAAGGTTGTACTCAATGAGTGTATCTGTCCTTATCCATTGGGTGATCATGATTAAGTGATTCTTGGATGTTGTGTATGTAATGTGTATGCTCTGTGTTTGTCTTGTGTGTAACTCCTATGTGTTTGGTGTGACTGTGTTTGTGGCCCATGTGATTATTGTGTGGAAATCAAGCCATAAGATTACATTTGTATGATACAGTTCTATGTAAGTTGTTTTGAACCTTTTAACTTATATCTATTACGATCTAAGAAGCAAGGTTAGCGTTAAGCAATCTATGGAGCTATGAAACATGGAAACATGCAAAGAAAGACTGTACGGTAGTTTGAGAGAGCCCATAAAAGATGGAAGAAATATGTTGAAGGTTGTCTGTAACCAAACATGGGATTACCTGCCAATGTAGTTTGAGGAAATAATGCAACTTTTGATCTGTAATCTGAGTTGGAACAATAATAGGTCTGGATGGAATAAAAAATTATGGGATATTCAACTTTCCATCCCAAAATCAAATTAGATTTTGTACCTCCTAGAATATTTACATATTAACAAGAAGCTTTCAGAGAAAATATATTTTGTCATCAATTTTGGTGGAGTGTGCTTCATTTGCAGATCTTATCTCATGTTTCTAAAAAAGAACATAAGTTTTCTGAGCAATAAGTAGGTTTTATCTATATTATTCCCTCAAAATGTTATGTCCTCGTGAACATAGTGTCTGGCAGTTTGAATTTTTTGAGGGGTTGTGGGGCTGGCCTGTTTGATACTAATTTTCATGTTTGGCAGCAACATTATCCATGCATTATACTTTATGGTTAAAATCATCAGTAATAAGTGATCAATGGGTTGAACGGGGAATCTGAACTGCCGTGTAACAGACACTAACAAACATTTATAAACACCAGTGGCCCTCAACAACACTAACAAACATTAGTTACACTGATCACCTGATAACAATGGACTAAATTAAAATACAATACCAGATTGTTGAGTTCATACAATTGTATTGCATTGTAATTCAAAACATTATTCTTTGTCTTAACACTCAATTTAGCCATCAATGCTTTTACATGTATGCATAATTATCCTTCACATGGTAGTGCTTATTAAATCTTCATTATATTTTATGACAGGTGAATTCTTGTGGTGTTACTATCAGTCTTGTTAAGAATATCTGACACAAGTTTCTCAGAAAATGGAACTGTAGAAAATGATTTCAACAGTTTCGTGCACTTGAATTTTATTGACTGTTCGAGTCCGTAACAATAAAGCTATTACACAGTTGCATTTAAACATTTTACCTCTCATAGAAACATTTTAGTAGTGATTTTATTTCTATGACCAGTCTTGCAGAAGACATCACAATTTTGCACAAGTATAAATTGTTTTTTGGATACATGAAGACTACAGAATTCTTTGGTGCTTGTGCAGGCTCAGGCTAAAATCTCAATATTAACAGAAGAGAAATCTGCTTCTTTTCAGCAAAAGCAGAAACTGGAACAGGAATTGGTATGTTCAGCAAAGTAGGTTGATTTAAGAACAAAATTAGCGATCTTTGGGAATCTCTTATATATTTTTAAATTTTATTCAATATCTAGAGTCATGTTATAGTGCTTGAAGAAGGTTATCATGCCTGGTGCTATGCATACCAATCTTGATTTTTTTTTATTGGTAAAAGGCCTAGGACAAATTATTTTATTAATTAAAGAAATTTATACATGTTTCCTCCATTCAAATGGGCACTAGTAGGAAAGAACAGAGTCAAAAAAAATCTCCAATCTTGCCTGGAGACTTTCGTCCACTTATGAAAATACAGAAAATAATATAGGTGAATACCCCTATTTACAAAACATTTTGGAACTTATGAGGACATTCCCTCTTTTACAGAATTTTCTTACATCGTGGGTTTTCCTCGATTTGTTACAAGTATTAGAGAACTTATATTCTTCTTTACTGCTTTAAATTCATGCCTTTAGATGCTTGATCGAACCTGTATACATTGCTCATTGGCCAAGATCGTTGTTAGATTTTATAAAAATAAAAATACCTACATATTCCTTAATTAGTTTCCATTTTATTAGTCGTAAAGTCACCTTTGAAACATATTAGGAGACTATCCTTATGCCGATTGAAATAAACAGTTTTCATTATTTGGAGTATTACAAACTTTATGAATTAACCTGATTACTCAAGTGATAAAGTCAGCTATGCATATCCTAACTTACATTTTCATAGTAGGACGCAGTTAGATAAATTAAAATCGATTATGTTCTTTTGTAGATTTGGATCAAAGGATATATCCATCTGACAACAACATGAAAAATGATCATATTCTACCATACTCTAAACTAAAGAGTTTAAAAGACCTTATATATTTTGAAGATTTATTTAAACTATACTTAGTACATGCCGCCTGTCTTCTCCAAGTTAATTTGAATATGCCTAAATTTACACACCCATATTGTATCCTTCCTCAGATAAGCATCCTAAATTCGTTCTAATAAAGGGTGATGCTCATTGAATAAACCATAGAACTGATTACGTCTAAACTAGATGTCACTTTGACAGAAGAAACCAATAAGAGAAAACCACCTGAAGCGTCTGAGAAACCTATCAGACGAAAAAAGAGGCCGTGACCTAATCCTGTAAACTAAACAGAGAACTACTAGGAACAGGGCTTAGCCGTAAAGGGCATAAACTGTCAACAAACCTGTAAAGAAAGACCCCTGAAAACATCAAAGAAAAAACCGAATAAAGATCGAGGGAGAGTAATCCAACCAGACTTGATTTATTTATATCTCAAGGAATGTCTCAAAAATCAAACGAAAAAATACAATTTTCAACAGTTTTGATTTTGTTATGGTTACCAATACCTTTTCTTAGTGTCATGCTCAAGACTCTGCCAGCCATATTATTGTCATGGGGAGAATTGGACAAAATATTAGATTGTTGACTGCATAGTTTTTTAATAAATTGATGTTTGGAGTGTGGTTCGGGTTATTTTCTCTTGAAAAAAGTTTGGAGGTTAACTTCTTGCTTTATTTGTATGGTTGGTTGGGCATCTCATGAAACTATCATGTGATTGCTGGTAGCCTGCATTTTTCTTGTCTTTGACACTAGATGCATTTTCTGGGAATATATAGAATGCATTTGGTTTTGAAGATTTTTAGGCTTCTATGCTTTTACCCCAGTGGGAAAAATATGGAAGAATTAATTCTTTTAAACCCTAAGCACAGTACATGCAAATATTTTCTTTATTGTTTTTTCAAGATATTTCTATTTCACGTATTTCAGCATCAGGTGCTTTAAAAGACCCCAAGATTGACAGTTCTCAATAGCACAATGAGCTCCTTTATTTTTTTGAATAATTCACTCACTGCAGGATTGGCAAACATGTTTGCAATCTTATCATTGTTTCTCACCATAGTTGGAAACTTGGACTTCGTAATTACTTAGCCAGCCCAAAAAAGTTGAAAAACTCGGAATCGCCAAATACTTGGCAAGAAACCGGCACTTTTATCGAACATTTGGAAAAATATAATTACTTAAATTATTCTTGAAAACACACACACATACACCAAATTTGTAGAACATATACTAATTTCTATTAATCAAAGTTTTTAGTTAAATACATAGGAATTATTCGAGACAAAAGAAAAGAATGGAAAGATGAATGAGAAAACTCTATTTTGCGTTTATGTTTTTATGTTTTAAGTTATTGTCAAGTTGATTTTTTGTTGACCAATTTTTCAGAGAGAATGCGTGGGTTTTAGCGATTCTTCACCCTAAACATCAGTGTGCGACAATGAAATACTTGGCTGTGATTATATCATTTCTTTTAGTGATGCGCAATATATCGCTAGTTCGATGTTTAGTGATATATCGCAGATATATCGACCATGCTCCTCACAAATCTAAAATCAAGCATCTACTGTGCATCATTCCTTTTGTTGTTATCCTTGGCTTCTGCATGTGTGTTCAACACCCCAGCCAAATGACCATAGTACACCTACTATTTTGACTTTGACTCTTTCTTTGTGTAGTCATATCATCACCAATCGCCCTTATGCCCTTCAACAAAAATGCTAGCCCAGTCAAATTAGGTGTTTTTCTTGGGATGACTAACACTCTCTTTCTCCTCCCATGAGTGAAGTAGGGTTTTCCATGTTTTAGATCGATCTCATTTAGGATGAAGAGTTCAATGCCCAAATCTTTTATTGAAGTCTCAATTAACATAACATCACTCTAAAGAGTCTAAACATCCTCATCATTTTTTGAGACATCCTCAAAAATTACAACTAAAAGACTAGCCAAATTGGAGCTAGGTGTGCTATCTTCAACCATGTAAACAATTTGGCTTGTAGGCTTATGAATGCATGTTAGTGTCTCTACATGGATTCAATTCATAAATATCACATTTATCTAAATGACGACGCCCTTGGTAGGATTCCATAATTGATAGTCTTAAGACTACTCCAAATAGCTCCTCATAATGTACTTATGCTATTAAGGTTAAGCCTTTTTCACTTCTCGTTTGAAGTGTAGGCCAATTGACATGTCCAAATTCTAGTGTACAATAGTTGGCTTCCTACTACAAAATTTCTTACTTCTTGTGGTGTCTCGAACAATTTTTGTAGAAACCTTGTAAGTAATGTAACGAGCATAACAAAGTACAAGTTGCTTCAGCCAAAGATTTATAATGCATACTTTTATGTTGCGATATGTAATGCCTTATCTCACTCAATTGTTTGCTCGTTCGCTTCACTGCATGATTCTGTTGGGGCATATAAGAAATAGTTCAATATCAAACAATCCAAGTACTTCTTGTGAGGTTTTTCACACCATCACCCCATTGCAAATGGGGACCCCTTCTTTTTGTTTTAGTAGTAGGAGTAGTTGTCTTAGGTGGTCTTGGTAGCTATTTTCAAGTCTCCGTGCTGAAAGGGTGAGTTTGAGCAATTTTGGCCAATTGGGAAGTCAAGCTTGTCTCAGGTGTAAATGAGAGCTTTGCTAAGTCTGTCAGGGATATGTAATTGAAATCAAGGGATTTGTGATGAAATGAGTTGTAATCCTTAGAAAATCCTTGTTCGAGCATCAAAATTTGATCTTTGAAAGTTAGGAAAAGTTGTGGGAGGTAACATTGCTGAAGGCGTGCTGAATCCTGAGCTAAGTTTGGAAGTTTTTGGAAACTCCTAATGTATAGAATCTTTATTATAACTCCTATGAGGCTGAAATATATCTCAAACATCTTGACAATATTAAGATAGAATAAAACTTTAAGTATAAGAATGTTACCTATACCTGTTAATGTTGTAGCTTCAATTGGATTGATTTAACCATGAGATTACATTGTTTTGATTACTAGTTAATCATTCTGATTAGTAATCATTAGACAATTAATGTATACATATATTTTATATATAATTAACAGTTGGCTAATTATTACAAATTATAAGTAATGAAATAATATGTGTTAATGGATAGGCATGTCTCATGAAGGAACATGTCTATTCTTGTCCCATCCACAATATGAATACAAGAAAGATCACTGTCTTTGGAACACACAAAAATTACAGGCAGTGCTATTACATTTACAATGATCATACCTTAACAATATGGTATCAAAGCTAGGCTGCAAATGTAAGAAAGTGATTAAAGACATGGTAGAAAGATTAGACACCGATTATTAGAGTGAAGGTAGGAGTTCGATAACTGATTGTGACCTTCAAGCTTCCACATGATCAATCCTTTTCATGCAACCCCTGCTTCTGATAAATACTCTGTGATTTTCTCAACAACAACTCTAAACTTATTCTTGTAGCAACCAGAATTTATGAATCTGACATGATATAGAAAATGAACCTTTTTATCTACAATTTGAGGGGTGTCACTAGCCAATTACCTCTGCCAGGAGATTCAGTCTCCATCTTTGGAGGAAGGTTTGAACATTGTAATCTTCAGACTATATCAGTATAAGAAATTATATAGCATTTTGATGGAGAGAATCAACGTTACTATTTAGTGAAATTTGGGAAAAGAGCACATGTATTATTGGGCCCATTGCTATATGGGGTGATACACATCACCACATCTGAGAGATAAAATAAAGTTTCATCAATCTATTAATATTTAGTGGATTTCTTGGCGTATATCCATTTCCCAAGTCACCTGTTCAAACACAATGTCAACATGGTTTTGCAAATCTCAATTACAAAAGCGCAATGACCAGATCGCAATATGTTATTTTAGTTTTCTACTTTCAAACTTTGCTGCTACATTTCTATGTTTGAAGTGTAAGATCTTGTATAGTATGAGAAGGGAAAATGTTATTGTATGGCTCCAGATTTTGTGGGCATTGTTGGGATTTTTAGTATTCCCACTACTCTACGCTTTTCTGCCTATTTTCCGCATGCCCTATATCATAAGTGGGTATATAGTTGTGATGCTGGTGGCAATTAATATCATCTTCATTCGGGAGACAAAAGAAATAGTGCCTATGTGTCTTCCTCGTCAGAGCATTTTGATGACAATGATTAATTACAGGTGTGGGCAGGAGGAGGAAATAGAAGAGTGTGATATGCCTCAACGTATTTCAGGAAGAGGAGAAAGTGGCATGAATTGATTGCTGTGAAAGTAGATATGATGAGGAGTTTATCGGGAGGTGGGTTCAAAGCAAGGGAAGAACATGTCCCATTTGTCGCACTTCTTATTTATGCAGATAGAAAGAAGTTTTTCTATTAGAACAACTTGTGGTTGCTCGCATACTTAATGTTTATGCTATGCAATTCTGCTTGAAGAGATCAAATCTGGTCTAAATCAAGTTTGACCATAGCTTCTCACAGTGATTGTAATTCTCCACGCGCTTAGATATGGGAGCCAACGAAGAGAGGAGAGGACTGGCAGATAAATAATTTCCCCCAGTAAGATGAATCAATCTAATAAAGATGATAGGTGCCAATCAGGAAGGATTAAAATCAATATTCATTGCAAAACTACGACCAATAAGATCTGAAAGGAATCATCGAACATTGATTCAGTCCAAATAAAGGAGAGGAACATGACAATAAAATCATAGAGGGATTACTGCTCTTCTTTTCAGCCACAGGGATATAGGAAAGATAACAGACCAGAACATTCGAATTCACTTTAATGTGGCCATTGCCTGCCATGCAGATACAACAAAAGAATAAAACTTGGGATAACATTCAGGGCTATGACAAGTAATGAGTTGTATGGGTATGTTTGGAGGCTAAGGAAATGAAAACAAAAGTTGCTTCTAGAGTAACCTAGCATTGAAGAATATTTGAAGGTTTTGCATTACTATCGGTCTTGAACAATGATTGATACAAAGATGTGCTATATTAAGTAACTCTGATGTGGACTAATAATTCTGAGCACCAAGCAATATTTCATTCCATTTCTCTAAATCATGATATATCTACCTAAAAATCTCGACATGGTTGAAGAATCTAGCTACTATTTTAAGTGTTGCAATTTAGTTGGGAATTCACCATTTTGAAGATAAGGACATGGATTACTTTTCCTATATGGAGCACTCGGTGATTGAATTTTATGGTCAAGATTATGAGGGAAATAGTAAGGCCAATAATACAAGACTTGTATACAGTCAAAGATAGAGTTGTCTAGGAAAACTCGCTGCTTCTAGCCCAATTACAATTAAAAGTGTTGAACAAATGGTAGCTTTGGTCAGATATAGAATGATGATTGATTTCATGTTACACATACGTGTGTGTGTGTACACTGTGTATACTGATATATATACATACATATTTAATTGTTTTTATCATATGATTATTTATAGAAATCAATTATCATTCATACAACTGATTGAAACTCCATTTATTCCAAGTAAATTATTGATCCACATTTACAGATTATTACTTGCAAATTATTATTATTTCATATTCCATGTACAATCCTGATCAAGCATTATTATCGGTGATCATATTCAGATCAAATATTTATTATTTGTGCAAGATCAGTTCAGATCGTACTTGATAAACATTTGTATTTGTTAAGTTATAAATCCCAATTAGAGATAGGGTAAAGAAACACTCAAGAGGCATTCCATGAAGGGACATGCCTCCACTTTGTGGAAACATGTATATCCAATCCCCAAAGGAAGACGTCAAAATCAATAAATGTTCAGCCTCTCGGAGATCATGGAAACATGTCCACCCATGAAACATGCCGCTTACATGAGTATATAATGCATATCCAATCCCCAAAGGAAGACGTTGAAATCAATAAATGTTCAGCCTCCTGGAGATCAAATACCACTAGATCAGATTCAGACTTGTGAATTCCTATTCAGTATTTTTCAATATTGATCTAGCATCACCTTCATATTTGTCAAGATCAAGATTATCAATATACTGATTACAACCTATAGAGGAAGTACAGTGATTAGTAAGAATCATATTCTGAAAATTGAAACAGCGTATATAGTTCAATTCTGAAATATATTTAATCATCTTTAACATGGTATCAGAGCCTTGCTAAGGAAGACCCGATTAAATTAGAGGGTTCAGATTATTCAAAACTCAAATATTATCCCTCTGGAAATTGAAATCACATTCCATTTCTCGTAATGTTGAGTGTAATCAGATTTGAGGATCGTTCTGAAAGTGCAACCAAGTTTACATCATGGAAATTTAGAATCATGGTGATATTGGAAGAAAATAAATTAGATTCATTTGTGAAAGAAAACAAACCAGAACCAGAAAATGATCCTGAGAAAACTCAATGGATCAAGAACAATGAAAAGGCTATGAAACCTATAGTAGATGCAGTTGGGGATCGTATTGTACATATCCTATCTAAACACGATATTGCATACCTAATGCTTAAATCTCTTGAAAGCACATTTAAAATAAACAACACCAGTAGAATTCTTGCTGTAAAGAGGCAACTTAATCATGTAAAAATGAACAAGGGGGAATCCATCACTGCATATTTCACGAGAACCACTGAACTAAGAGATCAACAATCAACAGTTGGAAATCAGATTGATAGCAAGGAGCTAACATTAATAACTCTAGGCGGTCTACCAATTTCATGGGAGTCATTTATTCAAGGAATAAGTGCAAGGTTAAAACTCCCTAAGTTTGATAGGCTGAGAACAAATTTCTTACAAGAAGAATAAATATTTAATGACTAGACGGAAAATTCAGAAACCCATAGATGTGGATATTCATGTATTAAACACCAAATCTAATAAAAAAGGTAAGAAGAAAAATTTCAAAAGAAAGAAGAATACTTATAGAAAGGGATCTTCCAAGAAGAGGAAAGACATTTCCCAAATATAATGTTTTAGATGTTATAAGTATGGACACTATGCAATCAAGTGCCCTGATAGAACAAAATAACAAACATCTTTTGCTAAGGTTGGAAAGGCTAATATAGAACATGATTATGAGAAATTTTTCTTCTACTCTTCATTATGATTGATAATGGTTTGTCAAGACACATCACATGATTCTAAGAACACTTAGATACTATGATAGAAGAAACTGACGAAGAAGTAACTATTGGGAATGATTTGTCACATCCTGAAATGTCCCTTTACTGATCTTGTATGATATTTCCAACCTTTAATCGGATCTTTAAGATCAAACAACTAATATCACAAAAATCCTCCAAATTTCTCAAGAAACCCCAAATCGGGTATGCCAGAAATGGTGCCAAAAGCTTCACAGCTTCACCTATTATTAATAAATCTGAAAATGGACATTTTTACAAAAATTTCAGCAGCATAACGGCCTACAAAATGACATTTCCAGATCTGTATAGCCTTTACACAATAGCTCACAAATGTAGGACAAAAACTATGCTCATCGGACTCCCGAAATTAACACAAAAATGCTCGGAAACACCACAAAACACTAATAAACTATCTCAGAAGTTTGATCACGTCCCAATACATATATTCAGCTCTATTTTAACATCTTAAAGTCTGAAATACAGCAGCAACCCAAACTGATATGAAATACTCTACTGAAAACACCAAACTCATACCAAAAAACAACCCCGAAAACTCACAAATCTGCACTATTCAGCACAAAGGCAAACTCTGTATGAGCATGCACATGGAATGGCTTCAAACTCCCGTCCTTAGCCTTCCTGGAAACTTGCAAACTCCCGTTCTTGGGTCTCCCTGGAAACCTGCAAACTCCCGTTCTTGGGTCTCCTTCTCCACAAGTTTGGCAGCCTTTGAAGAATAACAAAGAAATGAGCAAAATCAAGTTCTGGAATTCAGCCCAAAATGTCTCCAAACCCCTTAAAAGAGGGCATTACTGTAACTCACGTCCAAGAGAGGTTAATGAAACATATTTTAATAATAATTTTCATTTATTAGTCCAACGGTTTCCAAAGATTAACCCCCTTTTTCCGAAACTTCACTTTCTTGGGCCTACCTGCTTTAGCAAAGATTATTAATTTTAAATTATTTGAAAAGGGGACATGACAAGTCCTCCCCTCCCAAACATTGCTTGTCCTCAAGCAATGGCTGAACAATAAACCAATCAATCCACCTGGATCCCAAATGTAGTCATGAACTATACTACTACCAATTAACACAGGCTCCTGCAATATCCTCTGCAATATGACCAAGAGGAATCCATAATCAAACTGACAATCATAGCTCAACCAAACTCCAAAATCACCACTACCACAGTCAAAAACCCATGAGACACAAACTCTTAGAACATCAGAACCCAAGTAAAGTGGACAAATCAAACTACCAACACAGTAAATACCATCAACGCATCCCACTGGCCTATACGGAATGTACAATCCAACTCTGCAACAATGGTGAACGCTCTCGAATGAAAGTGTACCAAGTATGGATAATCCACACACTGTGCAACTCCTGCAGTCAACACAACTCTTCAAATCACTGGCCACTATCTCATAACCATAACTCCCATGCACTGCTGATGGTGAAAAGAAATTACAAGATAAAGAGTAAGAAATAGAATCCAAACCAAATTTGCCTGCCATCAACTCCTCAAAACAAGGATCAAATGCTAACTGATGTACATACCCTGCAATATAATGTTGATTAAAAAAACCAACCTCAGTCAACAGCTCACCATGAACAAGTGATACAACCCACTGTGACTGATCACTAGCTAAGTCAGGAGATGTCATAGCCAAAGGAGTAGAATCAATAACAAAACCCACTGAAGCATCACTCCCAAACTCCTGCTCTAAGTCACATATTATCAAGCTGTCAACTGCAGAACCTATCACCATGTCATGCCCATCACAACTCTCATCTTGAGGCATCAAATTGTCCCATAACTGATGATAAGCACTAGGAACCAAAGTACATCTCTGTATCATTATCTCATCAACATGGTCATCAAAGGTAAATTGATGAGCGTACCTCACAATGTAATGCCAATAGAATGTGCCAATCTCAGTTAGTGGCTCAGACTGTAATCTAGATGAAACTAACTGCAATTGATCATTAACGATGTTGGAACTGACTACTACCTCCGAAGATATCACCAAGGGAGTAGTATTACTAGCAGGAACCATGCCAACTGTCGACTCACCAACATCACACATGATCTTTGATACATCTCTAGTCTCTATGCCATCAATACTAGAGACCACCACCATGTCAGGCATACAACAATCTGCTACAACACCCAACTCAACTGAACCTGACTCTAGTGGGAATGAACCTGATATGCCAATGTTAGTATCAAGAATGGATGCATCCCCATCTCCACTGTCTCTGACAATCTCGGCCATGGACATCCTTGGATCAGCAAACACCACAGCTTGTGACTGTATAGAATCAGGTAAAGACTGTAGTCGCTCTAACTCCATGGTCACCTTAGCCAACTGAAACTGTGACTCCGTGAAAGCCAACTGTGTACTCTCAAGAATCTCAGAAGTCACCTCAAGCTGCTCAGTAAGCTCACTCACCTCATCTTCCTTGGCCAACAATGCATCATATGCTGTACTGCCCCACTTCATAAGATAATCTCTGTCAGCTACCAACTGCATATAATCCTATCTCAGAATCTGGATAGCCTCCCATAAAGAGTGGAACTCTGTCAAGGAAAGATAACTGCCTCCCTGCTCATCACTAGTAGGAGAACCCCATCCATAAACTGCTAACAATTGACGAGCAACATCGAAATGCTGGCAAGTGATAGCAATGTCTCGGTCACTAACTCTCAACTGATTAGACACATGATGGCACTGGCTTGACTGTCTCCTACAAACCTCCTCTGATGACCTGTCTAAAGGAGTATCCTCAAAGTTACTAGTCTCTAGAGTATTACCATCCATATCCTGTGAATCAAATCTAAAATTCATATCAACATACGAAGTATCAAAAACATTAGCATTGCTGTCCAACTCCTCTATACCCAAGGAAACTAAGTCTTCAAAACTGCCCATTGCATCCTCCTGGATGTCATCAATGCCAATATGATCCTGGGTCTCATCTATACACACTGCCAAATATGAAATATCATCAACACATTCCAGCAAGTATGGTCGATTGGATATATGAACAAAGCCCAACATCGGTGTATAAAAACTAATACCAACATCAGACAAGATACTGGCACAAGAAAAGACAACACCATGTAATCTGCTAGTCAAATCCATGATAGCACCCAAACAAACACTGTTACCAAAAAGTGTTAAAGATCTCCAGTCAACTGAATCCCAAATGCCAATATAACAATCTCGAGTCCATATCTGTAAACTAGAATCAACTGGTAACTCAAGCAAACTCCTCACCTGAGTAATATGACCAATACCAACTAACTCCATATACCTGTCATGATGAGATAATGAAGTCACAATACTATCTTTGTTCACCTTCAGCTGGTTGGACAAATCATGTGAAGTACTACCAGCCTCAACCTCATGTGATGAAGCATCTAACTGTGCCTGGTACTCTTTCTCAGCAAAGTCATGAATGCTCAATGTCTGCTCATCTCTACCAGGTATCTCACCATCCTGCACAACAACATCCTCATAATCATCATCTAAACCCACTACACTGTAGTCACTGCCTGTTGTAACTATACCATCCTGAATACCCGTGGCATCACCCTTTGACGACCTGTAAACAATTGTCTCAATTTGAGTATCAAGTTAACCATTACTAGCAATCTGTGTAATATCCTTTCCCACCACCTCTTGTGGCAGAGTAGAATTTGAGACCTCTAGCTGGCTATCAGCTAGTTTCTCAAACTCCTCATGCAATTTCTTGGGAATTGTGTCATCTGTCCTGTGAGAAAATTTGCCAAATAGAAATCCAGTCAACTTATCCACCTTAGCTGGGTCGGACAACATGTCATTCATTATACGGTGGTGCTCAACCAACTGTTCAGACATGTCATGGCTTATCATAAGTTTATCTCGAATGTCTAAATAACCATCCTTTTTACTATTTTGACTCTGGATATCAATTGTCCAAGATTGTGTCCTCTGAGACTTTGTACTATACTTGTCCATTCTGGATAAAGTAGAGTGTAACCCCAATAGGATATAACTTCTTCAAACACCAAGAACTAACATGCAAATGATTAGAAGTAGCATGCAACCATAGATTTTGACATGTAACTGATTAGAAGCAACATGCAACCACCAAATTCACCAAGAATTAACATGAAAATGATTAGAAGTAGCATGCAACCATAAAATTTTTCATGCAGCTGATTAGAAACAACATGCAATCATCAATTATGACATGCAAGATCTGGGTAGTTGTCAAAAATGCAAGATCTGGGTAGTTGTCAAAACTGACATGCAAACTTCTACAACCACCAAATTCACCAAGAACTAACATGCAAATGATTATAAGTAGCATGCAACCATAAATTTTGACATGCAGCTGATTAGAAGCAACATGCAACCATAAATTATGACATGCAAGATTTGGGTAGTTCTAAAAACTGAAATGCAAGATCTGGGTAGTTGTCAAAACTGACATGCAAACTTCTACAAACCCTCAGGCTGACAAGATCATGGCTCTGATACCACTGAAATGTCCCTTTACTGATCTTGTATGATATTTCCAACCTTTAATCAGATCTTTAAGATCAAACAACTAATATCACAAAAATCCTCCAAATTTCTCAAGAAACCCCAAATCGGGTATGCCAGAAATCTGAAAATGGACATTTTTACAGAAATTTCAGCAGCATTACGGCCTACAAAATGACATTTCCAGATCTGTATAGCCTTCACACAACAGCTCACAAATGTAGGACAAAAACTATGCTCATCGGGCTCCCGAAATTAACACAAAAATGCCCGAAAACACCACAAAACACTAATAAACTATCTCAGAAGTTTGATCACGTCTCAATACATATATTCAGCTCTATTTTAACATCTTAAAGTCTGAAATACAGCAGCAACCCAAACTGATATGAGATACTCTACTGAAAACACCAAACTCATACCAAAAAACAACCCCGAAAACTCACAAATCTGCACTATTCAGCACAAAGGCAAACTCTGTATGAGCATGCACATGGAATGGCTTCAAAATCCCGTCCTTAGCCTTCCTGAAAACCTGCAAACTCTCGTTCTTGGGTCTCCCTGGAAACCTGCAAACTCCCGTTCTTGGGTCTCCTTCTCCACAGGTTTGGCAGCCTCTGAAGAATAACAAAGAAATGAGCAAAATCAAGTTCTGGAATTCAGCCCAAAATGCCTCCAAACCCCTTAAAAGAGGGCATTACTGTAACTCACGTCCAAGAGAGGTTAATGAAACATATTTTAATAATAATTTTCATTTATTAGTCCAACGGTTTCCAAAGATTAACCCCCTTTTTCCAAAACTTCACTTTCTTGGGCCTGCCTGCCTTAGCAAAGATTATTAATTTTTAATTATTTGAAAAGGGGACATGACAAGTCCTCCCCTCCCAAACATTGCTTGTCCTCAAGCAATGGCTGAACAATAAACCAATCAATCCACCTGGATCCCAAATGTAGTCATGAACTATACTACTACCAATTAACACAGGCTCCTGCAATATCCTCTGCAATATGACCAAGAGGAATCCATAATCAAACTGACAATTATAGCTCAACCAAACTCCAAAATCACCACTACCACAGTCAAAAACCCATGAGACACAAACTCTTAGAACATCAGAACCTAAGTAAAGTGGACAAATCAAACTACCAACACAGTAAATACCATCAACGCATCCCATTGGCCTATATGGAATGTACAATCCAACTCTGCAACAATGGTGAACGCTCTTGAATGAAACTGTACCAAGTATGGATAATCCACATACTGTACAACTCCTACAGTCAACACAACTCTTCAAATCACTGGCCACTATCTCATAACCATAACTCCCATGCGCTGCTGATGGTGAAAAGAAATTACAAGATAAAGAGTAAGAAATAGAATCCAAACCAAATTTGCCTGCCATCAACTCCTCAAAACAAGGATCAAATGCTAACTGATGTACATACCCTGCAATATAATGTTGATTAAAAAAACCAACCTCAGTCAACAGCTCACCATGAACAAGTGATACAACCCACTGTGACTGATCACTAGCTAAGTCAGGAGATGTCATAGCCAAAGGAGTAGAATCAATAACAAAACCCACTGAAGCATCACTCGCAAACTCCTACTCTAAGTCACATATTATCAAGCTGTCAACTGCAGAACCTATCACCATGTCATGCCCATCACAACTCTCATCTTGAGGCATCAAATTGTCCCATAACTGATGATAAGCACTAGGAACCAAAGTACATCTCTGTATCATTATCTCATCAACATGGTCATCAAAGGTAAATTGATGAGTGTACCTCACAATGTAATGCCAATAGAATGTGCCAATCTCAGTTAGTGGCTTAGACTGTAATCTAGATGAAACTAACTGCAGTTGATCATTAACAATGTTGGAACTGACTACTACCTCCGAAGATGTCACCAAGGGAGTAGTATTACTAGCAGGAACCATGCCAACTGTCGACTCACCAACATCACACATGATCTTTGATACATCTCTAGTCTCTATGCCATCAATACTAGAGACCACCACCATGTCAGGCATACAACAATCTGCTACAACACCCAACTCAACTGAAGATCATTATCTAAACCTATGTCTAAACCTATGGAAACTTACACAAATTGAAGGAAGCAACAACAAAATCAAAATTTGCAGATCTTGCTCTGTATAGACAGATAATTAGATCATTGGTGTACTTGGTTAACACTAGACCATATATTTGTTATGAAGTTAATGCTCTAAGCTAGTTTATATGCGAATCAAACGAGATACGCCTTGTTGTTGCAAAGCATATATTGAGATATCTTCAAGGTACTATTGGATGTGATGTTAAATTCAAAAATGAAGACCTAGATCTACATGGATAGTTTTATTCTGATTAGGCCTAAAGTTTAATCGATTAGAAAAGCACATCAGGATGTTGCTTTAGTTTAGGATCAACTATGATCTCTTGGACCAAAAGGAAACAATCTTCAGTGGCATAAAGTTCAACATAAACCAAATACATTGCAAGCTCTATGAGAACAAGAGAAGCGATATGGCTCCAAAAATTGCTTGTGGGATTATTTAGTGAACCCCTGAATCATTGTATTATTCATTGTGACAGTTACAGTTGTATTTAGCTTTCATTGAATCTAGTGCTCCATGATAGATTAAAACATATAGAGATTCCTTACCACTATGTAAGAGACAAGGTAGAAAGGAGTGTGATCTAGTTGCAGTATATTAGTACAAGCGATCAAAGAACAAACATTCTCATCAAGCCTCTCTCTAGAGTGAAAGTTGAACACTTTAGGAAGAAATTTGGTATGGTTGAAATGGAAGTCATTATTGAGATTGATATATATATATATAGTAAAGAGATTGTCATGTGACTCCATGATTTTATGGGCCCCGTGTGTACATTATTGAGAAGTGGCAGTCTTTCTGATAATGAACACTTGTATTTGGCATTGTAAGGTGATGACTATATAATGATTAGTGTGACTATTATGATGTATTTTTGTGACTTGATACCCATGGACATGTCATGATAGTTAGTATCTCTTGGACATTCTGATAGATATCATGAGACTTGATATCAATTGAAGATCATTATGATCCTTACGAGATAATCATGGTGGATAATGCTTTATGGATATACCATGATTTGTTATGGTAGACATTGTCGGCATAACTAACTAAAAGTCTAAGGACTAACCGGTGGATTTATCGCGTACTTCATGATGACTAAGTTGTCATTGATGTCAAGGTAAAGAAGGAATGTTGACCGGTATGAAGCTAGGACTAGTGAGGTACATTGAGCACATATTGGTGACCCGTATTCATGTAGAATGGTTTGGCCAAGTCGACAAGAGGAAGCTAATAGCAAGATACTCGTGATTTCCACGTCATGAAGCAAGTATAGTGCACTTATCGCTGCATTTAATGTTGATGGAGTTGTCACATCGAGGACATACAAATGAATTCAAATTTGTATTCTTTCTAGGAAAGAAAGCCTTCATGGTTATAGAACATACGTGACTCTTGTTTGTACATGACACATCTGACAAGAATGGCACATGACAATAACATGAGAACAAACTAGGTATAAGCTTGAGAGTTTAAATTTTGAATTTGTAGATTAGGTTTGCAAAGAAGAGAATGCAAAGACTATATAAGAGAATGTTGCTTCAAGGAAAAAAAGATTAGATTGCAACGTAAATAGAAAAAGAGCCACAAAGTTGAGCTAAGTGTAATCTCGAGTGAGAAGTGTGTCATTGAGAAGTCAAAAAAAGTGTGAGGAAGTTAGTGTATTGAGGAGAAGCCAGTGTGCCCAATCAACACATGTGTCAAAGCGTGTAATAGCCAGGAGAGCCAAGCACATAAGAAATCGTGTCTAAGTTGCAAAGTCAAGGGAGAGTAAAGCAAAGTTGCAAACATGACCAAGGAGCATCAAGGAGATCTATATTCAAGCTAAGTTAAGTAGCTATTCTAATTAGATCATTCTCTCTGTTGTTTTCTAATCACTAGAACAACAGATCCCATCAAGGGTGGACCTTAATAGATTCTTTGTATTAAATTCTCTAATAGGGTGACACATTAGTTTGTGTTCAAAAGTCCTTTAACCAGTCACCTCTTAACTCGACAAGATTTTCATAGGTATTATCTAAATACCATACCCAGGTGGCACTTAACAATGTCCTTGTAATCTTTTAATAGATATAATCTTTTTACCGAGCACACTTCAGGACAATGCAAACTTTGTGAGAATAATCTCACACACCATGGTTTTCACCTTAGTTGTTTTTCCATGAGAGAACTATTGTGTTATGT
Organism: Cupressus sempervirens; assembly: GCA_028749045.1. Lineage (NCBI taxonomy): Eukaryota > Viridiplantae > Streptophyta > Pinopsida > Cupressales > Cupressaceae > Cupressus > Cupressus sempervirens. Next base: position 529,922,460 of record CM053791.1, on the reverse strand, counting down.
GATTCTATGTTTGTTGTTATTATTTTTGCTTAATATTGACCAGCTAAGCTGTAGCAAGCATTAACCTATAGACCGATGTAAAGATAGACAGGTAAGAAAAGTTGAAGTTATCTAGGATGTATTGCTTCACCCCCCCACCCCATATATTCACCCATGTGTGGACCAACAATTAGTATAAGAGCATAGGCCCTCTAAAGGATAGAGTCTAACAACTCTAGGAGAAAGATCAAGATGTTGAAAAGAGAAGCACATAAGTTTTCAAAGGAAACTACAACTCATGGTGTAGAAAAATAAGGTTGTATCTAAGAACTCTTGGAGATGCAAATTGGAGCCATGTGGAGACCAAATACATGGAGTTTGTTGCTCCACTCAATTGAGACTAGATAAAGGACAAAGAGACTCACACGTCCACTATGGATGCATTGGCCAACACTTTATCCTATGCCAAATACAAAGATGTAAAGGAACTGGAGACAACATATGAGATGTGGGAAAAGCTTAAAATCATCTATGGAGGTGATAAGCATGTTTAAAAGGCTAAAGTCGATAGCCTAAGAGGAAAGTATTACAAGATGAGGATGCAAGAAGGAGAAGATATCGAAAGTTATGGCAAAAGGGTGAAAGATGTGATGCTAGCCATTAGAGCTATTGGAGGCACACTACATAAAGAAGTTGTGGTAAGCAACATACTAAGAACCTTGCTACCCAATTATGCAAGGGTCTCGACCATTTTGGAATTGAGATTGATAAAGAAAATGGAGGTATCTCTCAATGCCTTGATAGGAGAGGTCACTGTATTTGAGTTTAGAAACTTCTACAACAGTAAACCTAAGGTTGAAGCTGCATTCAAAGCCTCAATTGCACATGATGCAACCTAAAGAAGAAGGGGGGAAGAAAGAACCTCCAGATACAAAAGAGACCTGGAAAGTCTCTACACTGATGAAAGTGAACAAGAAGAGTTGGAGGCTCTGTTCGCAAAAAAGAATGATAAGGGGAAAAGAGAAGTACAAAGGTAAGCTTCCATTTAAATGTTTTAACTGTAAAAAGGGAGGAGACTATGTTGCTAGACGTCTAGAGCTAGTTAATAAGGAGAACAACAAAAGATGGCCAAGGTTCAAGGGAAAGGAGAAGTGATGCTACATTGTTGAGGAGGTTGTGACTAATGAAGAGTCAACCAGAGCAAATGACAAAGATGAGGATGAAATATCCTTTGTTTCTATAACAAAAGAAAGGGTGGAGAGAACCCTAATAACAAGCACCAGTATCAACAAGAACTGAATGATTGATAGTGGTTGCTCTCACCATATGTCTAGTGACAGGAGAAAATTCCGTGAGGTGGAGGCTTGCAATGGAGGAATGGTGAAGTTCAACAACTCACCATGCACGGTAATAGGTAAGGTTACTATAGCCCTAAATGAATCCACTAACTGTGAGGATGTATATTTAATGGAAGGACTCAAGTATAACCCACTAAGTGTAGCTTAGTTAATGGATAGAGGTTATAAGTTTGAGTCTAACAAAGGGTCTTGCAGAATCTTTGACAAGACAAATAGACTACTAGCTACGAGAGAACAAAGCAGAGGTAACTTCTTCTACCTCAATATTTTTTAGAATAATTGCCTAGTAGCTAAGAATGATAGTAGTTGGTTATGGCATAGAAGGTTATGTCATGTAAATTTTGAGAGGATTGTTAAGGCAAGGAAGAAGAAATGTGTAAGAGGCTTGCCTCCTATTACTAAACCTGACAATTAATGTGTAAAGAGTATCAACTAGGAAAGTTGGCCAGATCTATTTTTTGAAGCAAATTATTTACCTCTAAACATGTTTTAGAGATAGTAAATTCTGACTTGTGTGGTTCTATGAGGACCAAGAGTGTATTTTGTGACATAGACTTTATGTTGTTCATTGATGATTTTTCCAGAATGATATGGAGAATTTACTTGAAGGAAAAGGTAAAAGCCCTTCACATGTTTAAGGCCTACAAGACAATGGTGGAAAGGGAGACTAGTAAGGCACTAAAGTGTCTAAGATTAGACTAGGGACGTGAGTTCACCTCACAAGAATTTGAGAGCTACTACCAAGAGCACAGGATCAAAAGGCAGATGCTAGCCCCTTGGACACCAAAATAGAATGGTGTTGCAGAAAGAAGAAACTGAACAATCATAGATTGTGTAAGGACACTGATGATTTAGAACAATGTTGCATAAATCTACCGGAGAGAAGTTATGAGCACAACTATGGACACCTTGAATAGGGTACAAGTGAAGAAAGGTACTAAGAAAACTTCCTAGGAACCATGGGTCAGGAAAACCTTTAGTGAGTTACTTTAAGGTATTTGGAAGCAAGTTCTACATCAAATGAGACTAATATCATGGGAAGTTTGAATCAAAGAGGGATGAGGGTATCTTCTTGGGATACATTACTAAGAGAAAAACATACAAATGTTTGAAACTCCAGACAAATAAAATTGTGGAATCTACCAATGTGAAGATAGATGAGCTCTCTAATAAGAATGAAGAAGAAAGCAATAGAGAATCCTAAGACTACAAACAATTTGAATAATTTCCAATAAATGACCCAGTGGAAGTAGTAATGGTGGAAGCAAAAGTTGTACAAGAAGTTGTATCGAAATAGGTAGATGTAGTTCAACCTGAAGAACCAAGGGAAAAAGCACCTGGAAGAGAACATATGCTAGCGAAGTATGTGAGAAGAAATCACTCAACTGATCAAATCATTGGAGGTAAAGATGTTGGAGGGATGACAAGGAGAAAGGTGAGAGACACAATATGTCTTCATTCAAACATGGAGCCCAAAGCTACAAGGGAAGCACTCAAGGATGAAGACTAGAGAAAGGCTGTGGAGGAAGAGAATGACTAGATAATAAAAAATAACTCATGGACCTTGGTAACTCGGCCAAAAGATAAAAAATGTCATTGGCACAAAATAGCCGGTATCTAGAATAGAATGAATGAGGATGGAGAAGTGGTCAGAAATAATGCCATACTTGTCTGCAAAGGATATGCACAGGAGGAAGGCATAGACTATAGAGTGATCTTTGCACCGGTGGCTAGATTAGGAGTCTGGATACTCCTAGCCTTCATGGTGTACAAGAACTTCAAAGTATACTAGATGGGTGTAAAACTTGCATTTTTTAATGGAGTTCTGGAGGAAGAAGTGTACATTGAACAACTAGAAAGGTTTGAGAATGAAGAAGGAATGAACCAAGTGTGCAAACTAAAGAAAGCCTTGTATGGACTAAAACGGGCACCAAGAGCATGGTATGAGAGACTGCACTTATACTTGAAACAAATTGGCTTTGTAAGAACAAGTGATAACCACATATACCCAAAGAAGGAAACATGAGTTGGTTTGTTGATTGCTGAAATATTTGTAGATGGCATTATCTTTGAAGGAGATTATGAGTACCGAATTTGCTAAAGAAATGAAGAGAGAATTTGAAATGTCCATGATCGATGAGATCAATTTTTTTTATTGGACTTCAAGTGTCCCAACTGAAAGGAGAATTTTCATTGGGAAAAAAAAGTATGTAAGGGAGAGTCTGAAGACATTCGACATGGAGGAAGATAAGTCGGTAGCCACCCCAATGGTGATCAGTTCTAAATTGTCAAAAGAAGATGAGAGCCCTGAAGTAAATGAAACTCTTTACGAATCCATGGTTGTAAATTGTAGTCTGTTGCACACAAAAATCAGATATTGCACAAGGTGTTGGTATAGTGGGTAGATTCTTAGCCATGCCAAACGAATTACACATGGTTGCTATGAAGAAGATCTTCAGATATCTAAAGGGTATTAAAGAATATGGGTTATGGTATCCTCGCAAAGGAAAATTTGAGCTCAGTGTCTATTGATGTTGACTGGGTGGGGAACATAGATGACATAAAGAATATGACCGGTGGTGCATTCTTTCTTGGAGGAACACTGGTTGCATGGGCTAGCAACAATAAAAACTGTATATCGTAGTCAACAGTAGAAGCAAAGCACTTAGTTGTAACAAAGAACCATACTCAAGTTGTTTATATCAAACAACTGCTCGAAGATGGAGGAACTGGTGGTTATCAACTATGATAACACAAGTGCAATCAACATATCAAAGAACCCAGTTATGAACTCAAAGACCAAACACATGTCAATCAAATATCATTTTTTGAGAGAGCAAGTGCAAGAGAAGGAGGTAAGGTTGGAGTCTGTACCAACCAAAGAACAATTGGCTAATATATTCACAAAACTTCTTCAAAAGGATACCTTTGGGTATCTAAGAGAGAAGTTAGGGATATTACCCCTAGCAAGCTTGAAGTAGAGATACGAGGGCAACCAACAATACATGATCCGCAAGGACCAAATCACAAATATGGATTGATGAGCACGAGGACTACTCCATAGGGGGAGAAGTCAAAGAGATATGTTGTGCACCTTTGACATTGTTGTCAAGGGGCATAATTTGAGAAACTAAAAGGGGATAACTTAATTGTTGGTCAAAAGGAGAGAAGACCACAGATAGGGAAGAAGCCCAAATAAACAATACAGTGCAAAACAAACAACAAAAAGACAAAAGAAGAAAAATGAACAAGTCCAACAAAACCAAGTGAACCCCCATAGACAACTCAAAGCGGTTAAAGGATGTGGATGCATCATCTCAGGGGGAGATGTTGACTAAAGATAAGAAGAGAAAGGTAAAGTCATTACATTATCTACTAAGAATGAATTAGTGATAAAAGATATGATTGAGTGAGATCAAAGTGTTTCTATCAATTCCAAAAGGGGAGATTGTTGACATAACTGACTAAAAGTCTAAGGACTAATCAATGGAGTTACCAGTGTGCTCAATTATGACTAAATTGTCATTGATGTCAAAGTAAAGAAGGAGTGTTGACCAGTGGGAAGCCAAGATTGTTGAGGCATGTTGAGCACATATGTGCGACTCTAGTTCACAAGGGTGATCAGAGAAAGGAGAAGGACAAGCCTAGTAGAGGTGATGATAATGGACAACCACTTAGACGGAGTAATGCTAAGTGAGTAAGAACATGAAGGAAGATGTTGAGTATGCAGGCAAGATGGTGTGATCGATACTCATGCAAAATGGTTGGGCCAAGTTGACAAGAGGAAGATAATAGAAAGATACCCATGACTGCCACGTCACGAAGCAAGTAGAGTGCATTCAACACTGCATTTAATGGTGATGGTGTTGTCACATCAAGGACGTATGAAAGAATTCAAATTTGAATTATGTCTGGCAAAGCGAGCCATTATGGTCACAAAACATCTATGACTCTTATTCGTACATGATACATCTGATAAGAACGACACATGACAATAACAAGTGAACAAGCTAGGTATAGGCACGGGAATTCAATTTTTGAATTCATAGATTAGTGTTTTTAAGTAGAGTACACAGATTAATTAAGAGAAAGTTACTTTAATGAAAAAGGTTGGATGGTTGAGTGAATAGCAAAGAGCCACAGAGTTAAGTGTAATCTCAAATAAGAAGTGTGATATTGAGAAGTCAAGAACAATGTGAGGAAGTTAGTGTGTTGAGGAGAATCCAGTGTGCCTAATCAACACAAGTAACATATCGTGCAACAACTAAGAGAGTCAAGCATGTAAGCGATTGTGTTTGAGTTGCAAAGCTGAGGGAGAGCAGAGCAAAGTTGCAAAAGGTCCAAGGAGCATTAAGGAGATCTATATTCAAGCTAAGTAAAGTAGCTATTATGATTAGATCATTCTCTCTATTGTTTTTTTATCACTATAACAACAAATCTCGTCGAGGTTGGAACTTAACAAGTTCTTTGTATTAAATCCCCTAACAGGGTGACACATTAATTTGTGTTTAGAAGTTCTTTAACCAAGTTGCTCTTAACCAGACAAGACTCTCACGAGTCTTAGCTAAATCTCTTAATCGAGTGGCACTTAATAGTGTCCTTGTAATCTTTAAACATAGATAAGCTCTTGACCTAACTGACTAAAAGTCTAAGGACTAATCGATGGAGTTACCAGTGTGCTCAGTTATGACTAAATTGTCATTGATGTCAAAGTAAAGGAGCGTCGACTGGTGGGAAGCCAAGATCGTTGAGGCATGTTGAGCACATATGTGTGACTCTAGTTCACAAGGGTGACCAAAGAAAGGAGAAGGACAAGCCTAGTAGAGGCAATGATAATGGACAACCACTTAGACAGAGTAATGCTAAGTGAGTAAGAAAATGAAGGAAGATGTCGAGTATGTAGGCAAGATGGTGTGACTGGTACTCATGCAAAATGGTTGGGCCAATTTAACAAGAGGAAGATAATAGAAAGATACCCATGACTGTCACGTCATGAAGTAGGTAGAGTGCACTCATCGTTGCATTTAATGGTGATGGTGTTGTCACATTGAGGACAGACGAAAGAATTCAAATTTGAATTGTCTTGCAAAGCAAGCCATCATGGTCACAAAACATCTGCGATTCTTATTCGTACATGATACATCTGATAAGAACGACACATGACAATAACAAGTGAACAAGCTAGGTACAGGCATGAGAATTCAATTTTTGAATTCATAGATTAGGGTTCTTAAGCGGAGCACATAGATTAATTAAGAGAAAGTTACTTTAAGGAAAAAGGTTGGATGGCTGAGTGAATAGCAAAGAGCCATAGAGTTAAGTATAATCTCAAATAAGAAGTGTGATATTGAGAAGTCATGAACAATGTGAGGAAGTTAGTGTGTTGAGGAGAATCTAGTGTGTTTGATCAACACAAGTAACAAAGCATGCAACAACTAGGAGAGTCGAGCATGTAAGCGATTGTGTCTGAGTTGCAAAGTTGAGGGAGAGCAAAGCAAAGTTGCAAAAGGTCCAAGGAGCATCAAGGAGATCTATATTCAAGCTAAGTAAAGTACCTATTCTGATTAGATCATTCTCTCTATTGTTTTTTGATCACTAGGACAACAAATCCTGTAGAGGGTGGAACTTAACAGGGTCTTTGTATTAAATCCCTTAACAAGGTGACACATTAGTTTGTGTTTAGAAGCTCTTTAACCAAGTTGCTCTTAACCAGACAAGACTCTCATAGGTCTTATCTAAATCTCTTAATCGAGTGGCACTTAATAGTGTCCTTGTAATCTTTTAACATAGATAAGCTCTTGACCTGGCACACTTTAGGAGAGGACAAGCTTTATGAGGATCATCTCACACACTATGGTTTTCACCCTAGCTAGGTTTCCACGTGATAAACATTGTGTTATGCGATGCTATGTTTGTCATTATTGTATTGCTTAATGTCATGAGTGAGATGATATATATTCCCTCAAAAGATGAGCATATTGTTGTGATCTATACTTGGTCAAGATTTTATCTTCCTTGGCTAAGAGGAAGTGTTGAACAAATGATAGCTTCGGTCAAATATAGAATGATGATCGATTTCATGTTGCATATGCATGTATGTGTATCTATATCAATATATATGGTGTGTGTGTGTGTGTGTGTATATTTCATTGGCTAGAGTATACACCATATATGTTGATATATACACATATATTTCATTGTTTATATCATATTATTATTTATGAAAATCAATCATCGTTCATATAACTCTTTGAAACTCCATATGTTCGAAGTAAATTATCGATCTACCATATTTGATGTGATGCAAAATTGCCCAACGATATAAGAGTGGAAATTTTACACTGTGGGGGGGGAATAATAAACAATGTTCCATTCCCATTTGAACTATGCTTACAGGGGAGATGTTAGAGAAGAGACACCATCAAGGATGTGTAGGAATGTTCTTCTAGGAAAAGAAGATTGATACATTAGGCCTACTAGAAATTATTGTGCAGGACTCAATCTTATGATAACAACTCCAAAGAAGTTTTGATCTAGGATTCATTAGTCAGTTGATCATGCTAGATAAAGTGAGGCTCTTGAAGTGAATAACTTTGATGATTGAGATTATGAGTATCCTTGTATATCAAGACAGAGTCTAACATTTCATTAAAGACAAGCTTGGACAAAGAAGTCAGGAACTTAATACACATACTTAAGAGAACCACGTTATCTTGATATCTAATGTTGCCAAGCTTGAGGATAAATTTACAAATTTAGTACATTCACCCATGTTACTATGAATCAAGGTATTTTTTGTGACAGAGGGAGCAAATAGAGGATATGTTTCAGTTGACTTTTGAGGATCTTGATCATATTTATTTAGAGGGAGTAGACCATGTCGAGGTGGATCCTCTAAACACTAGTATCAACATACAAAGACCCAATGAAATGTTTAATCCATCAACTCCAATGCAACTCAAGAATTGGGGCATTACACTATAGCTTCTCGATCATCCATGACCTACCTTAGACGCCTTTGTAGGAGGCAAACATACTACTCTAAGGTTGAGGTTGAAGATGAGATAGAGCCTGAGCCATAGACTTGTTTTTGTTTATAGTTACACATATGTTTGGGAACATTTGATGTCATGAATCTCATGGATTTTATAGAAATTGGACAACATTTATAATTTTATATATCAATATTTTATATGTGCTTTAGCTACAATTTATATTTGTACATATGTGATGGATGAATGTTCATTGTTTATGTATGTGATCAAATTAGCTTCTATTGCTAATGTTATAGTGTCTTTAAGTTATATTAAATAGTGGGTATATGAAAAAAGTATTAAATAGTTAAAAATCTTTGAATTTCAAGGGTTTGTTTCTTTCATTTTGACGAGCCGTAGTTGAGTTACAAGATGATTCGACCTTGCCGAGTCCGAGTCTGGGACCTATTCCCCATGGTTTAACTAGTCATTCCTCATTTGTCTTCTTAGCACAAGCATCCACTTGGTCATTAAAGTGTTTCAAGGCTTGTTCCTTTGTTGTATAGGCTCCCACCTTGTGATATGGTATGTTGAAGGCATCTCTATTTTCCTTTTTGGGTAGGAGAGTCAATATCTTCTTGTCCTTTCCATATTTGGATTTCTTTCGTTTAAGGATTGTAATGTATTGCACACTCAAGGACTAGCTTAGTGCATTGCATGGTAGGAAAAAAAGCATTTGCTTGCACCATTCCATTCTGGACCATTTTATAGCTATATTAGAAGGATTACCTTTATGCATTCTATCTCCCACTTGAAGCATGTCAAGAGGTCCAAGACTTGTATCCCAACCTTATTCTTCGTTGTGACAATTGTCTTAGGCATTATATCTTTTGTGTCATTCTTCACTTGAACTTGTCTATCCTCCTTAAAACTTCCATTGTTGGCTCCTGACATGCTTATCCTTGCCATCACAATTTCACTATTAGTTTTTAGTTTGAAACTTAAATTAGAGAATTTATAGTTTTTTGGAATTTAAACTTTGATTAGAGAGTTAGACTATATTTCATTCACTTTAAAAATCTTTTACTTAAAGAAATTCAATCAAGCCTAAATTAATTATAATTTCACCTTATGCACTCTTGAATTTTCTTTATTTGTGATACTTTAATCATTTTTACTATGAGAAATTAGGAATCTGAATGCTTATACATCTGATTTTATATCATTAACTTTGCAATTTGAAATGGACTTGAAATGGACTCTTGTTAAAATCAAGAAAAACAAACAAATTTTCAATATATCATGTCCAACTTTTATTATCTTACCACTTTTAATCTAATGATATTTGAAAGAAATCTGCTTTAATCTTCAAAATTGATGTCTCTTGAAGCGTTTAGTTATTGACAAAAGACGTAATTGTTGCCTTCCACAAGATGATTCACTCCTTCCTCAATGAAATTGTTTCCTTGTGTGAAGAACTCTATGGCTTAAGAAGGAAAGAATTTGTTGCTCTTCTAGGAGAAGTCACTTTGTTGTAGCAAAGGGAAACTTGTTTTGATCTGTTGTTGAAATGAACTTGTATCTCCTTCTTTATATATTCAATGAGTATCTTGAAAGGGCATGTTTTGGATAAGGACAACCTTTTCTTTTAGCAATTCAAATATTTAATTAGATCACCTTTTCCCTCCTTTAGGCTTACATATTTATGAAATCAAACATATGTTTTTCTTGTTTAATCATCACACCCTTTCTCTTGGTCCCAACTGATATTGGTGGGGGGCGGGGAATCATTACACTCACTTTTGATTAATCCAGCTAATTTAAACAAACACTTTGTCACCAACACCTTAACTACGAAGGAAATGATAAAAGCTATGCAGTAAAACCATACAATATCAGAGATAGATGCATACATCAATGACACAAATACTTTTACGTAGAAACTGCTAGGGTGAGAGTGAAAACCACAATGGGAGTAATATACTCACTAGCCTTTCCTTGCAAGTAAAAGGGTGCCTTGTTAAGGGCTTACATATGTTCCTTCTAAGAACACATCTTGTTAGGAATGCTTATAACCTGTTAGGATTAAATCATCTTACCAAGGCTACCTCGCTAGAGGATGTCAATCTCTTTCTAAGAGATACCTTGTTAGAGGTTTTAAAAGACTTATTACTAGTCTCCCTTGTCAAAGGCTTATAATAGTTGCAATGGTTAGAAAGCAAACTAAAGTTTAGATCTAAATAGTTGACACACCTTGCTTGGTTGATCCTTTGTGAAAACTGCTTGAAGATGCTTTGATCTCCTTCCTTTGTTTTGGCTTGGTGAACTTCCTCAGTTCACTTCCTCTTCCTTCTTCTCATGCTTTTCACACTGGTATGTTGTTATTCTTTTCACATAACTATATTGGTCCTCCTTCACAAATTTTTGCTTCACGTAGTTACAACAACATTGACAATGACCTTGTCTTCTCCTTCAACAACAACTCCAAAATGAATTTTGAGTGATCTTTAAATCACATTCACTGTTCACTAATGGAAACCCTAAAAGTTATCTTGCTCAAACTGCAAATTTGAAGTTTGAATCATATAGTGAGCATAGTCACAAGACACCCGTGACTACCTATTCGTAGATGTCTATACTCGTAGACCATCCTGTCCATCTATAATTCTACATCTAGACTTGAGTCCTTATGTTCTTCAACCGCATTCCACGGCTTCTCTTTGCATGCATGTCACGTCACCATCTTACCTTCTCTTGTATCATCACATCAATGATGACTATGTCATGACCATCAAACTTTCATCTCCTCCTTTCTTCTATCGAGACCAATATGTCAATCTACTAGTGGTTGCACTTGCAATGCTTTAACTCTTCTTGTTAACCAATTGCCAATCAATGACAACGCTTCATACTTACTCAATACTTAAGTTCTCTTCGCATCATTTTGCTTGGCTATTCTTGCCAATGTAGTTTGGTCCAACAATCTGCCCCTTTGGCATTGATGGCAAAACCTTTATACTTGTATATAAATTTTCTAGATTAACAAGTCTTACATTATTTCCTAGGTTTAAGCTAACCTGTCTCCTTTTTGTTTGTGTGTGGTCTTAGAATTCTCAATTCTACTCCTTCTTTTTTTATTGCTTCATTTTGTACTTTATCTTCTTCTCTTTCTCTCTATCTTTGTTTCTTCTCCCATTGGTTCTCTTAGTTTCTTCTCCCCCTTTTTGTCATAAATGACAATGGGTATTTTAGGGGTACTTGTAGGTTTTCATTTCTGGGTACATTCTCCCTCTGTGATGTTTATCATCATCCTTCTTCCTCTCTACATCTTGTCAAATATATCCTTGTATCTTTCTCTTGTTGTGTTCAGTAGAGTCTCCCATGACTCTTTCATATATTTGAGTGCCAGTACTACACTTCTAAGATATGCCAATTGCCTGTAGAGTGCATCTTTTTTCTTTGCTAGTGGTATGGCTATCTGAGTGTCTGCTTCCTTTAGATGTGCACAAATAACCCCTATCAGTGGAGTTAGAAAGCACTGAAGTTCCATCATTCGAATTGCTCTCTTCTCTTCTTATGTTTGTAGTTGATGTGCCAGATACATTATATCTTGGATCTTGGTAATATGATCTGTGGTTGATCCAAAGAGTTGATCATAAGCATGAGTGGTTGTATCGTGCTTTTGTTGAGCCTTTGTCCTCTTCTTCTCTAAATCACCTTATAAGGTGCTTGACATTCCTAGTTTATGAAAGATTGATATGTATTTTAGTGCTTATGACATCTCACTCTTGAGTGCTACTATTTCCCCTTTCTTTTCTTGAACTAGTTTCTTCTCCTCATCGAGAGATCTTCCTGGAACCTATTGCTCCATAAGCATTGGAAGCTTTCCTACTTTCTCACTTAGATGTCCTATGATATCCTTGATTTGATTGATCAGATCATCATTCTCCTTATAGGATGTTCCTTCAGCAAGTCCCTTTAGTATGTCACAAGCATTTACTAGAGTTGTTGTTGGATCATACCTATTGTTGTTCTGCTTCATCATCTTATACTTCTCCATGAGTCAAGCATATTTGTTCAATTCCTTTGAGTTCATCTTGTGAACTCGGTTGTCCATCTATTTGAGTCTTTCCCCAAGCCCCTTCTGTGTCAACATCGTAGAGTTCACCTTCATCTTAAGATGTTGATGACTTTGTCAGTTTTGGGGATTCTTGTATCCCTATGCTCTTCTTCTTGCTTCCAGATTTCTTTGAATATATTTTCTTTTTGTCAATGGCCTTCTTTGGCTTCTTGACACTTCTTTGTCCTTTCGATGGTGTCATTGACAACTCTTCTTTTGGTGTCTTCTCCTGTTGAGTTGGTGGCAAATCTTCTTGCCTTTGTGTTTGCTTTTGCTTGCTCATCTCCTTTTTCTTTTGGCATATCCATTGGGGGTATTTGTTTCCTTTCCTTTTCTTTTTCCTTCTCTCCTTGCCTAATAGGTTTTGCGTGATCGGTTGCATCATGACCTCCTTCTCCATCCCTTGGACCAAAGTCCATTGTGGTTGCGTCAATGATACTTGGGTGACGTTCACTTGTCTAGATATCATCCTTTTGTAGCTCCTCTATCATTGTTGGTACTATGGAGGTATGTTGTGTGTCTCCACTTTCCTTAGGCTCTTTATTCAAGTCTTGGCTTATTTGCATTCTCTACTTGACCTATATAGTCAGTTGTTATGTAGTCTTCTTCTTTGAGCTCTTGGGACCTATAGTCTTAGTTTCTTTAGGCCCATCCTTTGTCTCTTGCCCTTTTTCTTGTTGCTTTTCTAAGCTCGCCTTTTCTTGTTCATATAATTGATGCTAACATTTCCTCAAAGACATCCCTCTTCAGATTTGTAGTTATCAAAGCTACATTTTCTTGTGGACTTGTGTTCCTTTTGCATGACTCCACTAGCTCTATTATGTCTTTCTTGTTTAGACTAGGTTTAAGCTTTGCTAGAGCATCATCTAGCATGTTCTTCCACTCTAATATGAATCTCAACCATACCTCTTTGATTGTCACAAATAGTTCACTTAGAATCTGTGACTCTATATTTTTTGGTATTCTATTGAACACTCTTAGGCTCACTATTACAACTTTCACAATCTTATTTCTATTCTTATTAAAGTTTACAAATCTATTTTCTAATGTAATGTAATTCCCATTATTGTGTATATAATCAAGAATATTCTTGAGTGAAAGCTTCATGCCTTCCTTTGGAGACTTGAGACTTTCAGTGTCAGCCTCTTCTTCTTCAGACTCTGCTTCCTGTGACTGGACAAGAGGTTTTCTCTTGCTCTTCTCTAGTGCCTTCCTCTTGTAGGTTTCTGTTCTTGGAGGCTTGCTATAGCAAGCTTGTCCTTGCTTGATGCTTCTTCTCCTTCTGATTCAGATTCAAGTAAGGAGTCATCTGGTTGAGGACTCTCTTCACTTTCATGGGTTGCTTCTTCAACTTGTTGCATAGATTGTCATGTGCCCTTCTTCTTCTTCTACTTATTTTCATTTGAGTCTTCTTCTTGCTGCTCCTTCAGCTCTTTTATCTTCTCTTTGGTTGTGTCAAACCTTTGTTGCTCCTTATCAATAGGCGTTGCCAATAGTTGGTCAACGACCTTTCTAGTTGAGTCTTCATCAACCTCATAGGGCAATGTAATCAACCAATGTGTTCATGGTTCAACTACCTATACAATGTACCTGAGTGAGCTTGCTAAGAAGAAAATGTTGCTTCAATAATCATTGGTGAAATTTGTTGGAATCCTCCTTCGTCCATGCATTTTTGTTTGAAATACTTTTCAAACTTGTCTAGCGCACTATTGCTCGTCCTATTGTTCATACTCATTATTTAGGTTGAAATGCAACTCTTAGATCTCCTTTGGAATTTCTTGTATCCATGATATTCTTCTTAGAAATAGAAGAATATGCTTATCAATATTGCGCCAAACTTAACCATGTGTGCACTACTATCCTACTTGATCTTTTCTACATTATCTAATAGTTGTTTATGCATCCACCCACTAATGTTACACGTGGCTTTCTTTGTTATGATTTGGTGTGCTCCATACATCGCTCTGCTGGGCACACTATTTGGTCGGCTTGACTAATAAAACCTATGTGCGATCACCCTTGCAATGAACTACGTTTAATGATCTTTAATTTTTTCAATGAGCACATTTTGTGGTTGTAATGGCATCCAGTCAGCTTTGCCATTGTTGTTGGTTTGTGCTTTCAAGTGGTGAGCTCTTCTTCATCTGGTTACTCTCTCAATCACTTCTTTCGTGATCTTATATGGCTTGTCTAGCCACATGTATTCATCGCGCACCTTGTTGAGCATGAATCTCACCCATTCATCCCTGGAGAAGTTAGGGATATGTATTGCACAAGATAAGGTTATTTCCTCCAGTTCTTCGAAGATTGATATCCGCTTGTCATTTTCACAGAACTTCTCATACATTTTCTTGATCTCTACATCTACCAACTTCGTGATCTTTGCCTTGAGGTAGTCACCAACATCTTCGATCAACAAGACATTACTTGGGAGTGAGGATAGGGCTCATGTCATTATCCTTCTCATGTGTGCTTTGCAAAATTGGTTTGTAGACAAGTAGCTTTGTTTCTAGTCCATTGACCGGTTCAACCTCAAACAAATCATTGTATTGTGCCATTGTAAGATTTGATTCAAATGATCTACTTGCATGCGATCTGTTGTGTTGGATTGCTTCTAGGGTTGCAAAGTGACTAACAACTTTGATTTGCACATAGAATGCTCTTTTGGTAGCTAGGGTTTCGCAAACTAAAGCTATTTGGATCTCAAGATTGCAAAAAGTGACTTTTCTTGAATGATGTATCTATTTATAGAATGTGTCTCTATAGTAATGTTGAGGTCCTAAAATAACCTCATCTCTTACCTACCTCTACCTTTGTGCAATAAATGCCTTCTGACATTTCATCCAACGGTCAAATTTTGGAGACAACTTGTCTTCACTTTTCAAGTGCACCATGTTCACTTTTCACTGTCACTTGTTGTGACTTAATGGTTTGAATGCGGGGACCTGTGTAAGGCTAACTTTGTTTGCCTAACCCCTTTTTAAGTTTTTCTTAGCTTAACTTGATTGGGAAGTCTCACTACTTGTCGACAAGCTTGTTGCTTCTCCAATTGTGTATCCTCCAACCTTTTCTTGGTCCACACTATAGTAAACTCCTTGTTGACTTGCTCGACATCAATGGCTTTGTCTTTTCCTTTGCTATCATTGTGGTGTTGTATGGATTTACGCCTGCCTCAACAATCCTTGGTTACATTACCTATCTTATGACATCTATACCATGTTCTTCTTGTGTTGTTCCATGGTCTTGCATGGCTCCAATGGCTCATCCTCCATTTGCATTGGGATGCAATGTGACCTTCATTACCATAGGCGAAGCAAACCTGTCTCGTGTACTTAGGGGATGGCTGATATGATTCAGTTCTTGATCCACTATCTTTGGCACTATGACCATACATGTTGTTGTAATAGCAATAACCTTCTTCTCTTGCTTCATTTGCAAGATACCTACACTCATGTGTGTTATGTCCATACCGATGGTAGATATAGTAGCAGCCTCTATAGGCATCCTAACTACTGGTTGCAGCTCGCCTATGCCAACACACATTTGACCTGTGTCCCATTTTACCACAATAAAAACAAGTAGGTTTGTGCAATGGCATACCCTTCTTTGTTGTCCTATTGTTCTTTGTGGAGTTTGAGTCTTTTGCTTTTGAAGACATTCTTTTCTCGGTTGTGTTGATTCCTTTGAATCCTAGACCAATTGTGTCTATGGCCTTCTTTTGAGACTTTTTTTGCTCTACCAACTTCTTGGTGCTTACGTTGGACTTTCACAGCCTTTCATTTCCTTCTTTGATGTTCTTTAATTCATCAGTTAGTTGATGAACTTGCTCATTCAGCTGCTTAGCTTCTTCATTCAAAACTTATAATTGTTTTGTCTTGTCATGACAGTGCTCTTGTAAGACAATGTTCTCTTGTGTGATCTGCCAATACTCTTCCTCCATGAGAGCTATGTCGTCCTCTTTTTCTTTCAGCAAGTCCTCAGCTTGTTTTGCTTCCTGAGCCAATCTGATTTCCTTGTAGGCTTGATCTCTTGCTAGGATGGTATTTCCTTTCTCATCTTGTGCTTCACTCAGTCTTACTATTGCACGCTTTTGCTCCCTTTTCATTGCCTTGACTTTCTTGGTTAGGTTTTCATTCTCAATCATGAGTTCTGAGATTGCTTATCTCAATTCTTTAGAACCACTTTGCTCTTCGAGATTTTCTATCAACTTTTGGCTTTCTCCCAACTTTTTCATTAGCTCCTTTCTTTTGGCTATGGTTTCTATCAGCTTGTCTTTTAGATCTTCAATAGTGTCATGTGCTTCTTCAAGTTGCATCTTGTACTTCATTGCTGCCATATGATCTTCCCTCAAGCTGTCAGGCTTATTGCTATAAGGGATGTAGGTTTGATAACAAGTGTTGTTCCTAATCGGTATTGAGAGGGGGGGTGAATTAGTACACTCACTTTTACACAATCTGTCAGTCAATGCATCTAGCTTAAACATACACTTTGTCACTAACACCTTAACTATTAAAGGAAGTGATAAAAGCTATGTAGTAAAACCATATAATATCACACAGAGATGCGTACATCAATGACATATTTTTATGTGAAAACCTCTGGCATGAGGATGAAAACCACGATGGGAGTAATATTCCCACTAGCCTTTCCTTGCAGGTAAAATGGTGCCATGTTAAAGGTTTACTTATGTTCCTTCTGAGAACACATCCTATTAGGAATGCTTATAACCTGTTAGGATTAAAACAACCTATCACGGCTACCTCACGAGAGGATTTCAATCTCTATATGAGAGATACCTTATTAGAGGATTTAAAAGACTAATTATAAGTCTGTCTTGTCAAAGACTTACAATAGTTGCAATGGTTAGAAAGCAAACTAAAGTTTAGGTCAAAATTCTTGGCACACCTTACCTGATAGATCCTTTGTGAAAAATCCTCGAAGATGCTCTAATCTCCTTCCTCTATTATGGCTTAGTGAACTTCCTTTGTTCACTTCCTCTTCCTTCTTCTTGTGCTTTTCGTATCGATTTGTTTTTACTCTTTTCACATAACTATTATGGTCCCCCTTCACAGATCTCTACTTCATGCAGTTACAACAACAACATCGACTTTGTCTTCTCCTTCAACAACAACAACTCCAAAATGAGGTCTAGGTGATCTTTAAATCATGTTCATTGTTCATGGATGAAAACCCTAAAAGTTATCTCACTCAAATTGAAAATTTGAAATTTGAATTGCATAGTGGGCATAGTCACAAGACACCCATGACTTCCTATCCATAGATGCTTATACTCGTAGGCCAGCATGTCCATCTATAAGTCTACATCTAGACTTGAGTCCTTGTGTGCTTCAACTGCATTTCACCGCTTCTCTGTACGTGCGTGTCATGTTGCCATTAGACCTTCTCTTGCATCGTCACATCAATGATGATGATGCCGTGTCCATCGAACTTCCATGTCCTCCTTTCTTCTGTTGAGACTGATATGCCAGTCTACCAGTGGTTGCACTTGCAACACTTAAACTCTTCTTGTTAATCGGTGCTAATCAATGACAACACTTCATATTTACTCAATACTTAAGTTCTCTTCGCATCATTTTGCCTGATTATTTTTTCCAATGTTGTTTGGTTCAACACTTTCATCCTTTCATTGAGCCTCTCCAATAAGCGGTGGAATTAAGATTGGTATAGAGGATTATTCATCTTTGGGAGATGTCATGTTATTTCTCAAGGAATTACCTTGATCATGTTCAAACCCCAATTTCAGCCTTCATTCTCATATTTCTTTTCCATTTTCTCATCCCACATATTGAAAACAAGTTTTAATAATATCAACTCAAGGAGAAATTAAGAGAAGTCTAATGATTTTTCATCCTTCAAGGAAATTCACTTTCTCATCTTTCCAACTCATCGTTTTACTCCTTATTCCATGTGAATTATGATGTCACTAGTTATTGTCTTCCCCTTCCATTCAAATTTGGAGATTAAAACAATTTCCTAGTGTCAAGAAACTAAGCGGAAATCATAAATGGTCAATAATTTTGATATCTTCAGAGGTTTTCAAATTCATTTTCCACTTCCTTGTGCCACCATTTTATCTCCTCTTCACACTTGGTAACCAAAGGTAAGGCTCGGGCTCCATATCCTCAAGATGGAATTTGATGGTGTTAGAGGATTTTGGAATCCTCTAGGGGTGACATAATTTTCCACTCCCCAAGGATTTTTCCTTTTTCTCATTTAGACTTGCCTCATATTGGATTCGACCACCTTTGATTATATTTTCCATTTTTATCTTCATTTTGTGTTCAATGTGTAAATTGGAGGGTTTAATTCATGACCCCATCATCATAAAGACACAATGGAAATTGAATAGGGGAGAGGATTTTTAGTCCTTCATTTCATTTCCAATTTGGCTTCAATACCCTATCTTCTCATTGCTCCACTTTAATTTTGATCTCCATTGATCTTCATTTTGTGTAAGCCTCCATCTTGATAAGGTTGTATTGAAGGGGTGTTGAGGATTTTGAATCCTTTGTTTTTTCGTTCTCTTGAACTCAATTTCAATGCCTTCATTATGTTTCGGATCTACTCATTATCAGTCCTCTATTTCCATTCTTCTCTCTTTCTTGCACAAACTCAAGTTTACGTTTCTACCACCTATATCATAAGACAAGAATTTAGGGGTTTAGGATTTTTTGAGTCCTTGGAGGGTAGTGGAATGTACCACCTCTAGAGGGGTTTTGGTTTGTTTTAGAACTTTTTCCTTTCACATCGCTTTCAACCTCTTGAGATTCTATCACTTTGCCTTTGTTTGGTCTCGTTTTGACTTGGATTGATGGAGCAAATGTCTTTTTCTAATCTCCTTAAATAGTAGCTTGGATTGTTCATGATTTTTGGTGGAAATCTCACCACTTCAAGGATTTTTTCCACATTCATCAACTTTAATTTTGCCCAATTGTTCCTACCTTGGCTTTCAAACTTCATCTTAATGCCAAATCTGATGTGAAATGAATATGTTTTTTCTTATTTATGATGCCTCTCCTTATTGATGCTTGAGGGTGGAATTTGGGAGGTGGAGAGGATTTTATAATCCTCAAGGGCAAGCAGATTCCACCATGCGTAGAGGGTTTTCCTCTCTCTTTCATCCTTATCTTTTTATCTTGTAATTTCAAAATTGTTCACTTTATCCCTTGATTGAGATTGAAACTAATTCATGCCCCTTTAAATGCAATCGAGCTTTCAATCTTGTTTATGTGGTGCATTTACAGTCAATCTAATCTGGTTTGGGCTTAATGAGTCTATTTCATGCTTATCTTTACTCTTTCTTAATTTGACTTTCATCATTCTCTTTGATGTTTTGACCTGTAAGTCATGCCAAACTTGTATCCAATCACCTCAATGACTTATCCATAGGGAGAATGAAAGGTAGGGTAGGGTTGCAAGCAACAAAAGGGGACGAAACGCTATGGTGGCAGAGGATTTTGGAATCCTCAAGGGAAGGTAGATTATGTCGTGCCTAGGGGAATTTTCTCTTATGGACCTTGCTGTCCATACTTAGTCCATTTTGTCCTTCCAATGTCTCTTTCAAGGTGAATTTGTAAGGGGGTGCTTTCCCAATGGTTATACTTGGTCAAATTGAATGTTAACTATCCCCACATTTATATATCCTTATCATTATTTTGCTCAAACTCAAGCCCAAGGGACTTGACAAATTTTGATCTTTCACTCTTTGACTTCACCTTCGCTCTCCCTACTAACCAAAAAGACTTGCCAAACTAGCTCTTGGCAACTAAGCAAGCATGAGTAAAGCAAAAAGAATGGGTCCCCACTTGCAATGGGGTAATGATTTGAAAACCCTCACAACAATAACCCCTTCACAAGAGCTACCATCATATAACTATGGGAGCAACTTGGTTCTAGAACTAATGAGGGCGAAGAGGTTAAGGAACAAAATCAAAATTGAATATATGGTGAAATGGAAAGGACTTCCCCTTAATGATGCAACATGGTTGGTGGTTCATATCTTCTAACACTCAATTTGAAAGTTTCTTGAGGACAAGAATTATGGGATGGAAGGACTATGATGATCCAAAATTAAGGTTGGTCGGTTAGCCTTGCTTTTTGCAATATTATAAGACACCTAACTATTTTGCCAAAAGTATTATTTTAATACACAATAAACTATTGACTAAATAATAAATTAATCAATGGATAAATGTTAAGTGTTAAATAATTAGTTTTTTGGGCCAAGTTGTCCTCTTGTGACGATATCACCGATCACCCCATTACAAATGGTGACCCCCTAGTTTTTTTTTTCTTTTAGGGTTTTCTTTATAGGTGTTTTTGCTTTTGTCTCAGGTCCCTTGCTAGAGAAATATTAGGAGTTCAATCCAAATTCAGAGATGTTAAAAGTTAAAGAGAGAAAGCATGACCAAATGAGTATTTTCATACCACAAAGGTATTAAGAAGGGACAAGGGACAAATACTGACATTGCTTGAGGTCAACTTTGACAACTCCTATTTTTTAGGGAAAGTTTCTTTTTCTTTTTCCTTTTCAAAAGTTGCTATATTTTGCATTTTGGGGCCAATGTAAGAACCCATTTTTTGCTTTTTGCTTTTAAGAATTTTATATTATTTTGGCATTTGGGGGTGAATTTGAGAAGCTATTTTTTTTTTTTTTAGAAAGTTGCTTTTTAGAAGTTTATATTTGGGAAAGCCAAAAGTTGTGAAATGGCCCAAGTGTAAAATTCTTGTTTTCAACTTCAATTTCATTTTGCATTTTTTGAAAAAAGCATGAAAAGTGGTGAAATGTTTTGGATTTGAAAATGAGGAAAAACATTCAAAATTGTGGAAACACCTATAAAATCCTCATTCCAGTATCAAATTTATCGTGGAAAAGTTTTAAAAAGGCTATAGAAAGAACATTGATGCAAGCACATTGATTACTAAAATTTGGCAGAGTTTGCAATTTTTTAAGGTCCTAAAAATTTAAAGTCTCCATCATAACTCCTAGAGATCTAAAGCCACTCTCAAACATCTTGACAATATTTATGTAAAATATAACTTAAAAGTATAAGAAAGGAAATTATACTTAAATGTTATATTTTATATATATATAATCACCCAAGAGTTGAGATTCCCCAAAATTCATTCACGTATGAAAGTTCTACAAGAAAGCACAACTGAATGAACTTAAGGAAGCTTCTAGAAGAAATCAAGATAAGGGTCACCACTCAAGAGATTGTATAAGAAAGTAGCTGAAAGGAAAATAAAACAAGTTTATCAAAGAGAAATCAACCATTTTCATTAGAGGAAGGAGATCAAAAAGAAAAAAACAAAATAAAAATAGTTGATCCCTTCTTGATATCATCATTTCCTATAAATGCATGAGTTTGGCATTGTATTCATTCACAAACAAGAAAAAATACAATTGTAGAGTGAACAATACTTTTCAAATTTCAAAGTAGGTAGAAATTTTGGGCAATTTTTAGGTTGATTTTTTGTAATTATGGATAATAATTTCTTTGAATTTTCATGTTTGTTGATGAATTTCAATTCACAATTTCAATTTTTCGTTTAGGATTAGAGGCAATTCTTTGATCATTTCTTGGAACTTTAATGAAAATTGCGAGTTAACATTTAAAATTCCAAATTTTCTCAAGATTAGAGATTGTTATCAAAATTTCTTGAGATTTTTCAAAGGGTTTTCTAATCTAATTGACATGTCCTAACAATTTTATACAAACTCGAAGGGGATTTTCATTTTGAATTCAAGATTTCAATCTGTAAATTTTCAGGATTGGGGTAGATTAATGTTTTCATTTTTTTCTTTTCCATACTTTCAGTTGTAATTCTTGATTGGAAATTCATATGTTAAAGGATTGAGGATGAATTTTGGATGTAGGAATTGTTGAGTTGTCGTTTTGCATGATGCTTAACAACAAGAATCTTGTTGAATTCCTCTCTTGAAAAGCTGATCTGGGATCAACTCCAAGGTTCTAGGTGATCTTGCAACCTACTAGAATCTGCTTAGTTGAAGATAAATGTTTTTGTTCACAAAAAGGCCTTTGCTAGTGCAAACCAATTTCGGATAAGATGATCAATTTGTTTGCTGCTTCAAAATTTACCACAAAAAAAGATATGTTTTTGGTATTTTCTGTTTTTAAATGAATGCAATCTAACAATGCAACTATATGAATTCCTAATTTAACCAAGTGTTGGCAAAGCAAATAACAAAGATAAGGTAACAAGAGAGGAAAGCAAATAGCATGAAAGGGAAATTCCTAACGGACATAAACCCTGGTAACAACACATCTAGGAGTTAAATTGTTGAAAAGATCGGGTAGGAAACCAATGAAAATAGGAGCAATACTTCCTCAAATTCACTAATGCAATTGTTGATGGAAACTTAGTAAAACTGAAATATCGCAAGGCCACGGAAAGTGTGCTCATGCAAGACGAGAAGCTATGTAGGAACAATAGGGTAATCTTCTCTCCAACTCGGTACGTCAACACAATTCGTCAATGCGCGACAAACATCGGAACTAAAATATCACACAATCAAATCAACACAACAACACTACTGGCTTTATTATTATCGTGAACAAAAATTCACAAAAATAACACACTCCGACAAGAATAACTACACTCAGAATGAGAGCACTAATATCATATATTATTGCATCAAAATAATAGTCTAGAATACATGTTACATTCTTGATTTGTGTTCAGTGTGAGAGATCTCTTCATGTAAATATATGCTTAAAACTAACAAATCTAATTATGTACAAACTGACTCTCTAAATGGTGTTAAAAATAGGTTTTGACCCTTGTTTATATCAATTTAGGGGTGCATGAGCCTTTACATGTCTTAAAACAAAGAAAGAAGTAGTAAATAAGAAGAAGGAAGTTGTAAGAGGATTTGGGAGTCACTGGAAGCTCTAAAAATGGGAGTTTGGCCTTCTCTGAATGTTTCTAAGAGTTAAATTGTCGTCGGAATGCATTTCCAGTGGATGGAAAGCTTAAATTTGGAACTGGCAGTTAACTGTCGTCACACCTCTGAAGCTGTGTACCTGGTGCACCAACCCACCTGCATGAAATTTGTGCAAGGTGCTCAATTCACTAAAAATCAAAGTTCTCAGTTTTGAAAATGGTTTTTGAGTTTTTCTCAGAGGAGCTCTGGAAGCACTCTAGTGTACTTATTTTGCCCTTTTTGATGATTTATACCCTCTTTATAGCCAAACAATTTCATAGTTTGGCCTTTTCTGAATGTTTCTAGGTGTTAAATTGTCGTCAGAATGCATTTCTAGTGCATGGAAAGCTCTAAATTTGGAACTAGCAGTTAACTGTCGTCACACCTCTAACTTCTTCAAAAAAATTGGCGCACCTCTGAAGCTGCGCACCTGGTGCACCAACACACCTGGATGAAATTTGTGCAAGGTGCTCAATTCACCAAAAATCAAAGTTCTCAGTTTTGAAAATGGTTTTTGGATTTTTCTAAGACGAGCTCTAGGAACACTCTAGTGTACTTATTTTGCCCTTTTTGATGATTTATACCCTCTTTATAGCCAAACAGTTTCATAGATTTGAACTCCATCTACTTCTTTTATCTGAAATCTCAAGACACTTGTGTTGAATCTTGTCATTAATAGTTGCATAAGATGAGGAACATGTTTTGGTTCATGTGTTCAACCTTTGTATCTTTGATTTTCAATGTAAATTCATGAAATTGACTCTTTTGAAGGTAAACGTTACCAGCTTAGGTGAGATTTTTATTGTTGTTGATAAAAAAGATGCTATTATAATGTGTGCACTTGCGTGTTATGCACCACACCTTCATGTTATGCGCACATCTTCGTGCTCTGTGAAGTCTATTCCTTTCTTTTCTCTTCTCTCTTATTGCCTAACCCTTCCCGATCAAAGATCGGGTGATCGAGATTATCCAAAATGATCAAATGTTTGAAAATTTCTCATATCTTTTTTAACAAGCTTTTTCAAGCCATTTTTAACTAACTTTTTTGGAGGTCTTCTACTCAAAATTTCAAGTTGAAACTTTTATCGATCCTTAAAATTGGGTAGTCGAAGGTTTTACAATGCACACCCCATTTTGAGTCACAAAATGGGAACCCCCTAGTTTAGAAATTCCCTATGAGGCATCTAGTTTGAAGCCTTAGTCATTTTGGACCCTCCCCTAGGTCTAGGTCAAAACCCGACCTCTGATCAGGAAGGATCGAGCAATCAAATAGAGAAAAAATGTCAAGTTTAAGACTTTGTGTGCTTAAAGTGGGCACATGTGTAGGTGGGTCAAATGTGCACATGCGTACTTGACCCCTACTCTGGGGATGTGCACATGTGAATCTGTGCACCCTCGAAGGCATGCACCTTCACAAGGTGTGCACCCCGACACCCCCTCACGCTTGCATAATGCGTAGTTGCGTATATGCGCACCATGCACACGTTGTCAAGGTGCGCTAGTGTGCAGTTGCGCGCTTTTCCATCTTCAAGGAAAATTTGTGCACTTAGTGCTTTTGGGGGGAAAAATCCATTGTCTTATTTGTTTTGACTGGCGTTGACCCAATTTGTGATAGTCTGAGTCTTGTGAAGTCCTCTTTTGGGTCTTCCAACATAAGATAACTAATGTTTGCTTCTTTGTGCAAATAAAAAGGCATCCTTAACTTGTTGGGGTCATAACTTTTGACCTAGAGCTCAGAATTCAAAACTGTTTACACCGGTGGAAAGAACTAAAAATCTAATTTCAATACCTAGAATAGGGAGCCTTTGGCTACCCAATTTTAGGCACCGATGAAAGTTTCAACTTGAAATTTTGAGTAGAAGACCTCTAAAAAAGCTAGTTTAAAATGCCTAGAAAAAACTTGTAAAAAAGATATGAAAAAGTTTCAAACAGTTGATTGTTTTGGATAATCTAGATCATCTGATCTCTGATTAGGAAGAACCAAGCAATAAGAGAGAAGAAAAAATCAAGGAATAGACTTCACAGTGCACGAAGATGTGCACATAACATGAAGGTGTGGTGCATAACGCACAAGTGCACAGATTATCATAACATATTCTTTATCTGCAGCAATAAAGATCTCACCTAAGCTAGTAACCTTTACCTCCCAAGGAGTCACATTCATGAATTTACATTGAAGATCAAAGATAGAGAGGTTGGACACATGAACCAAAACAGGTTCCCCATCTTATGCAACTATTAATGACAAGATTCAACATAGGTTCCTTGGGATTTTAGATAGAAGAAGCAGGAGTTCAAATCTATGAAAATGTTTGGCTATAAAGAGGGTATAAATCATCAAAAAAAGGGCAAAGAAGTACACTAGAGTGCTCCCAAACCTCATTTGAGAAAAACCCAAAA
Organism: Cupressus sempervirens; assembly: GCA_028749045.1. NCBI lineage: Eukaryota > Viridiplantae > Streptophyta > Pinopsida > Cupressales > Cupressaceae > Cupressus > Cupressus sempervirens. The sequence continues at coordinate 529,896,660 of CM053791.1, read as the reverse complement.
ACAGTCTTCAAAACTGAGAACTTTGATTTTTTGGTGAATTGAGCACCTTGCACAAATTTCATGCAAATGCGCTGCTTCAGAGGTGCGCCAGAAATTTTGAAGAAGTTAGAGGTGTGCCGACAATTAACTGCCAGTTCCGTATTTAGAGCTTTCCATGCACCGAAAATACATTCTGACAATAGTTTAACTCCTAAAAACATTCAGAGAAGGTAAAGCTTCCATTTTTAGAGCTTCTCGTGACTCTCAGTTCCTCTTATAGCTTCCTTTTTCTTATCTACTGCTTCTTTCTTTGTTTTAAGACATGTAAAGGCTCATGCACCCATAAATTGATATAAAATAAGGATGGAGTCCTATTTTTAGCACCATTTAGAGAGTCAATTTGTACATAATTAGATTTGTTAGTTTTAAGCATATATTTGCATGAAGAGATCTCTCAATCTCAACACAAATTAAGGAGATGATTTCTTATAAATTGAGGAATGTAACATGTATTCCAGGTTGTTATTTTGATGCAATAATATATGCTATTGGTGATATCATTTTGAGTGTAGTTATTCTCATTGGAATGTGTTATTTTTTGTGGATTTTTGTTCATGATAATAATGGAGCCAGTAGTTTTGTTATGTTGATTTGATTGTGTGATATTTTAGTTCTAGTGTTTGTCGCACATTGACAATTTTTGCTGACTTACTGAGTTGGAGAGAAGATCACCCTATTGTTCCTACATAGCTTCTTGTCTCTCATGAGCGCTCTTTCTGTGGCCTTGTGATTTGATAAGAAGTGAAACATCTTTCGGTTTTACTAAGTTTCCATTGACGATTGCATCAGTGGATTTGAGGAAGCGCTACTCCTATTTTCATTGGTTTCCTACTTGATCTTTTGAACAATTTAACTCGCAGGTGTGTTGTTACTGTGGCTTATGTCCATTTGGAATTTCTCTTTTGTGTTATTTACTTTCATCTCTCACTACGTTATCTTTGTTATTTGCTTTGCTAACCCTTGGTTAAATTAGGAATTCAAATAGTTGCATTGTTAGATTGCATTCATTTAAAAACAAAAAAAAAACAAAAAACATATAATTTTTTTTTGTTTTTAAATTTGAAGCAACAAGCAAATTGATCATCTTATCTGCAATTGGTTTGAACCAAGAAAGGCCTCTTTGTGAACAAAAACATTTATCTTCAACTGAGCGGATTCCTGTAGGTCGCAAGATCGCCCGAAACCTTGGAGTTGATCCCAGATCAACTTTTCAAGAGAGGAGTTCAAAAGGATTCTTGTTGTTAAGCATCGTGTAGAACGACAACTCAATAGGAATGCAAAGTGAAATTAGAATAAAATTTAATTGAAATTCCATACTTTGCATTCATAATTTCATGCCCTCTTGTAACTTAGAATTTCTTACCTTTTCAAGAAAATATAGTGAAGAAATTTCTCAAATCGTCATGAAGACGACCTCACATGAAGGAAATCAATAATCCATGGTGAAGTCTGAATCTAGTCAGCAATTGCAAATTTGTTGAGTATCAAGAGAGGAATTTCTAAGGACATCATGAAGTTTGATTAAGAGATACAAATCCCACAATTTTGCACAAGGAAAAGATGTTTAAGGCATGGCTAATTGCACAAACATGTGCGAACTACTTTGAAATTGGTTAGTTGTCAACGAAATTCTCAATCCACCATAAAATCTAATCAAGTGAAGAAAGCATTGCAAATTTAGTTACATACTTCAAAATTCACAAGTGAGCCTAAAGTTTGCTCAAGTATGAAAATTCTTGTTTCCAAGTGAAATCTACAAGCACTAGCAAATTCCTCCCATTTTAGGATGGCTACAAATTGTCTAAGTATGAAAAGTTTCCAAATAATTAGACACCAAAGTGTGAGTTTTGATCAAATCCAAATTAAAGGCAAAGATGAACAAGATGCTACAACAAGCATATGATGTGCACATATGAGAAAAACAACACAACCAAGGACTTTATAAACTATGAAAAATTTCAAGACACAAGAAGGATGGATAGACACGGGAAGATTTCAAGGACATCCTTCATATTTCAAAGTTCACAATAGGATGCCAAAAATATTGGATCGAAAAACATTAAAAAAAGGAGAGGATTCCAAGTTCAAGAAGGTTTAAAGATGATACAATCTGGTAATATTTTTCCACGATCTCAAATTCCCAAAATCGGAGAAGAATTAGTTCAAAACAAAGAGATGAACATGCTAGGGTGGAAACCACTTGTCTCCATTAATCAAATACTTTCATGACAAGACATCCAAGTTCAATGAACTTGACCTTTCTTCCGTTAGAATAAGGGACACTTTCTTCTAGAAGAAAGCAATTGTGATTTTTTTCTATAGTTTGTTTTCATTGGTTCTCATTAGATAAGCATTACAAATGCCAATGAATGTATACTTGTCTTCAATTTGATCATTGATCTTAAAATAATTTGGTCCCTTTATTTGTTTTTGAACTCCTTTATAAACCCCACTCCTCTCATTTGTAAGAAAAGATTGAAAGATTGTTGCTTAAAAAATGCTTATGTAAATTTATTGTTTAGTTGGCAGTGAATTTAAATATCTTGTGCAAGTTCATGTTTTCTTGTCTCACTTAAAGTAGATTTTATTTTCCAAGTTGTTAGATTGAATGAAGGATTTGATAGGAAAGCTTTATGTGGAATAAATATGTCCACACCTTTTATAGTTGCATGGTTTCAATTATTTTGCAAGGTTAGCCTGAACACTTGAAATATACTTGATTTCTATTGTGAAAGTCTTTTCAAATTCCTTAGAAGATAGCACCATTCTCGTGTAGTCGTTGAATTTGGCAAAACAGAGATGAGATTTTTCTACTTTTGCAATCTTGTCTCACGAGTTTACAAGGTTAGTATAACATTAGTTTAGGGTTTAGGGTTTAGGGTTTAGGGTTTGGGTTTAGGGTTTAGGGTTTAGGGTTTAGGGTTTAGGGTTGTGCCTTATTTTAGAGATATTTTTAAAACCCAAAAAAAATCTCAACAAATAGAAATTTGAAATTTAAAAGTTGAATGATGGAATCTTGAGTGACCACTTAAGTCCCGTAAGAGGTTTCCAACCAATCATCCTACCACTAGAGTTTACCCTAAATAGAAAAACCACATGCATTTGGAACCCTGGACATGTCTTTATGATCACACATTTTGTCTTTTAGCACATTGGAGACTTTCTTCAAAAGAGGATAGAGTACTCTTAGTATTTTAGTATGTGTGATCTGTGCCATAGAACACATAAAAACATGTCCCAATCGTTCCTAAGGTTGTTTTTTCCATTGCAGTTGATCTATGTAAGATAGATATTAATTGCAGATAGGGTGGAGATCTTGGTATCAAAGAGTTTATATTGATTGCGTTAATGAATGCAAGGTATGCTTGGTCACAAATCTTAGAGGCTCAAACCTAGTTGAGTTAAGGCACATCCAAGATCATATTAGTTGATAATGCTTGTGCATCTAAACACAAGCCACTATTTACCGATTGACATGTTTTCTTTGTGACCAACTACACAATGCACAATGGGATTCAAGGATACAAGTGATGATACAAACTTCAAGGGGATATATCTAGCAATTTAGGATGAGTGACTTCCTATGTTGTAGGGAGAGTGACTTCCTATGTTGTTGCAAAGATAAACTTTCTTTGTGTCTCACAAAAATAAAAAGACAACATGTCTTGACTTAGCTAGGCATACCATATATCTCCAACATCAAAGATTACTAGGTGGTGCAATACCTAGCGGATTCATGAAAGTTTGATTGAGAGAGGAGCTTCATTATCTATTTGACGCAGTCCTATGCATCACAGTGCTAGCCAAAGACCACATTATTAACTTCATGGCGCACAATTGTTATCAAGTTGTTTAAGTCAACAAGAGCTTATGACTCTATATTAGGTAAAATATCCAATATAAAGTCTAGTGGTAACTGATTTGAGTAAAGATAGAACATCCATGATGTTTGGTGCCATTTATTTCCTTTATTCGAGTAAAGTATGTTACAAGCTAGAGTTGTCATTGCACCAAAAGATCGACCTATTAATGCCCGATACAACCACTAGACTTATAGAACACAGGAGTTGGTTAAACCATGTCACGAATCCTGAAGGGGAAGATTGGTGGTTAGTCCAACGATTCCCCCCTCGATGTTACACGAGGAGATTTGAAATTGTGACCAAGCTCTAATACCACTTGTTACAAGATAGAGTTGTCGTTGCACCAAAAGATCGACCTATTCATGCTCAATACAACCACTAGATTTATAGAACATAGGAGGTGGTTAAACCATGTCACGAATCCTGAAGGGGAAGGTTGGTGGTTAGTCCAACAAAGTAAGTTTTCTATAAGTTATGAGTGATCCATGTGTGCCATGTCAAATTGAATTGTTGTTTTTAAATTGGAATTACTGCTACACTCAATTTATTGTTTACATTATGCAAGTGTTCTACCTTGTTTATTTCATTGGAAACTAAAGAAATCACATAAATATATAAACAAATTAGCCAAATGACATTGGTACATGACAACCAAGTTAATCGAATTTTGGGTACTGATAAAATTTTAATTCATTTTAATAGAATCAATCAAAATTTTCCATGTGATAGCTTAATAATCAACTACTAGTAGTGGTCCATAAAAACCACCTTTGCAACTATTAGATTGCCAAGAGAACCAGTGCCTAACCAAGAAATAAATAATGACTCAACTGGAAAATGTAAATCGATAAGCAAGAATCTTGTGAGAGATTGACCCTCTCACTTCCTTAGGTCAATGACCTTTGTATCCCACATGCTACAAAGTAGGTTGTGCGGGTGTCTACACCCAATAAAGAGCACACTAGATTTTTTTTAAAATTCTACTCCAAAGTTCCATGCACACTCATCCCTTCATGTTGGTCTTATGTGGTTTAGCCTAAGTCATTGTGAACTTTGATATTGCTCCTACTTCTTTCTTTATTTTTTAGGGATAGCTTGTTTGTGCAAAAGATCCACCAACTTTGTATGCTAATTTGGTGCTCAGGTGGAATAATTTCTTGACAAAAAAAATAGGGCATTTAAAAAGTTTTTCACAAAGAATTCTAAAATGCAGTCAAATCTAAGATATGACCTACTTGCATAGATATTCATTTAGAAACCCTACTTTATCCTATACTAATTAAACCTTTAGTTACTACAACTCCATGATAAATCCTTCATAAACAAGTTGACAATGTCTCCAAACTCCATGATACAATGTTATATAATATAATAGGTACATAAGTAAACGATAATATACTTTACAAGGCAAAAAGAGAACACTTATATGTCAGCGCTAACAAACACAAATAAAAGAATATCCCAATATTCTACACAATGAGAAAAAATTGGTAAATAGTGCAAGACATATTCATAGGCATCAACTTCTAGTTATTGAGATCAAGGAGAGAATTGGCATTTTAAATCAGACAGTATTACAATGGTATTAAGCTAAACTTGATATGTTAGACCAAGTGAGTGTTTCTTGTTTTTGTTTGTTACTTAAGGACTCAACCTCCTAGAATCACCTCAAACACCAAAATATTCTTCTACAAGGGAGAAAAACGATTTGCCAATATGATCAAATAATGTGCATTTGCTTTTGTGAACAAGAATCTAGATGTAGATTGTAATGAATTTTTGAGACCCATTAACATCTTAGCAAAAGATTTTGTGATTCAACGATCTAGATGCGAAATATATTAGATTGTGTGGATTTTTTTAAGACCCAAAAAAACATGCCTTTGTTGCACATCTATTAGCTTCTCAACAAAAGCTAAAAATGAAGCGGTGGTATATGTGAATTCCATACTATGACTATGAAAGCTAGAAACAAAAGTTGAATATTTAGAACCTTATATTTTCAATGCATTATAAACCAACTAAATTCCCCTTTTCTCAACTCCACATTATTTAGATTTTGCTCTTATACAAATGAGCTTAGTGATATAATATTGGATATTGTCAAAGTTTTTATGGACCAAAGCTCATCAATTCATAAGCAATTTGATATATTTGACTTAATCTAACATTTCCTCTAATGTTTTCGATTTTTCCCAAGCTGCATGAGAACCTTGACATGATTTGACAAGAGAAGCAAATCTACGAAGACATCCAAAATATTTTGTATTTTCAATCCTACATTTTGTTTTCATCTTTTATAGGTTCAAGTACCTTGAGAATATAATTTTTTCATGAAGGACTTTTGTGCATGTTATACTCACTCAATAAAATTAACATGTGCATCTATGTGAAAAAGGTCTTAGAAAGGAACCAATGAAATATTGTACATTTGTGGCATCTACAAAAGTGGGAGATGAATAGGAAACATCTTGTTCAAATCAGCAACTTTACTATATATGTATATTCCTATTAATTGTTGTACTATAAATTAGTCATTAAAAAATGTTATATTATACAAATATTTATCTTATTTTCTTTATGAGAATGGTTCCTAGTTCATCCCATGTATTCTAAGAAATATAATTTTAAATAATGCAAATGGGTTTATACAATATTTACAACATTTAGTGATTATATGAATTTTTTTGGTGTTTACAAGATTATTAGTTCTCAAAGTAGTTGAATTAAAATCTTAGATTGTTGTAGTTTTTAGTTTTTTTGGCAATATGGTTTTTGTGGGGTATGCCATTTATTTTTTATGTTAATTTTGTTTATTTAGTTGGTGATCTTTTGATTTTAAAGGGCTTTTTGGAATTCTAAAATAGGAAAAATGGATAATTTATGCAACATATTGTTGTATGTTTTATTAATTTTTAAAAAAATTATTTGCAGGCACTTATGAAGAGTACCAATCATGGAACAGTTAGGTTGGGTTTCCCATTTTTATTTGTTTGCTTTGTAGGTATTGTGGGTATTATTTTGGGTTACTCCTTCCACTCACGAGTTCAATTAATTGGTTGAATATTTTTCTAAAATATAATGGTATAAGCCACACACATTAAGATTGACAAAATTTGTGAGAAACATGCAAAGAAACATCTTGATTTCCATGGAAAAAACATGGTTGTAGGAACTTGTGTTTTCAATGCTAATTTTTTTTTTTAAAATATAATCCTATATATGTTCCTCCCACTTAACATGATTTCTCATTGTTGCAATACTCTTGAAAAAAAAGGAAAGATGCCAAAACTAATATATATTTTCTCTAAGTATTTTGGAAAAGAAGGGTAGATTCATAATTAATCAAGTTAATCAAGTTAATACACTTATACATTATATCTTCTAGCAAAAATGCACTACTATGAACTATATTAAGAGTTAAATCTTCCACATTAAAAACTTGGTCATCAACAACTTCATCCCTTTTGAACAAATTACCATCCTTGTTCAAATTTATGGTGGTTAAAGAAATCACATTCGAAAATGTGAGCATTATGAAAAAACTTGGTAATTTTGGAGAATAGGCAGTAGATTTATACTTAAATCATGTTAATGTAAAAAAGTAAAGTCCACACACATCAGAGTGGGATGGGGGTGAGGGGGTGCAGGAGGGGGTTGGGTAAGGGGAGGGGGTGAATCGATTGTGATCAAATATAGTTAAATTGAAACTTATGAAAAAAATCACCTACAATTAAAACAATGATGTTCAATAATAAGAAATCATATACCGTAACACAATGGTTTGTTGACTAGGGAAACCCTTGATTAGAGAGAAAATCCCGATGGGGATGGTGGTCACAATATAATGTACTAATATATATGTTCCTTATGGAAGGATGTGACCTTGTTAGGAGTTCAATATAATTCATTTAGTACAACAATCCTTGTTAGGTTCTAGCTCTATTAAAAGATGATAAGAACAAGTAGACCCGCTATCTAAGTGCTCTAAGAAAAGTGAAAGATAATTCTTTTAGGATAACATATCCAATAAACATGAGCTGATTGATCTGCAACTTACTTGCCAAAATGGTTCTTTTGAAGTCCACTCAATCATCCAACTTCATCACTACTCTTCTTTGATTATCGAGCATCAAGACTTGCATCATATATATTGTGTGCATACCATCCATCACACACATACAACTCCAACGAGGAAAACATATTTCCTTTACACCCTTTTACAAATAATTAATTAGGTCATCCTATTAGAGCTTCCCCAATGTACAATTAATTTTATAAGACCAAGCTAAGGAATACACACCATCATGAGTCCCATCAAAACAATCATTACATTAAATATCCCACACGTTACAATGAGAATAATACATTTGTCAATGATAAACTACACACTACAACAACACCAATTGACTGCCAATAAAATGCATCACTTGTTACACACTAGCGACCTTTGTACAATAAGCCAAATGTCTCTCACTTCCAAACATACGTGCAGAGACAAGTCTTCTACCATCTTCTATGATAGGTAACATTAATTCACATTCCCCAATAAGATATAGCAAAAATATCGTTAACTATACATTGGTCTACTACACTAGTCTACACTAATCTACTACCAGTCTTTACTAATCAATTTGTAACTTAACTAAAATATTACATAATTTATATCAAGCATAGATATGATTTCTACACTCATTTTGCTACACAAATGTAAGCTTGCATATCAAAATATTTCAACAATTGTCCTCCTTGTTGAGTTGATAAGTAGCCTGTGATATGCATAATTTGAGTCTACCATGAGCAAAAGAACATATGTTGTCATCAATGACAAAACCTACCATTAATACAACATCTCTGCATCACATCCGAGTTCTAAAAATATCCTCAATTCCTAACAATCTACCCCTTTGACATTAATGACACCATATGTTGAAAAATCATCAATCCAAAAGTAAATAACAAAATATAATTTTTTGAATATCCTTAACATATACAATCTTCAAACATCTCATGTAAATACCATAGGTTTTGTCCCTTTATTACCTTCCTTGGTGAAAGGTTTTTAATTGCCCTTCTCCCCTTTTGATATCAATGGCAAAGGAGCCAATATGTCAAATATCAAAACTCTCTAACAAACTTTTCTTTAAATGAAGTTTCAAATTCCTTAGATGATAATTTTGTTGGCAAGTTGGTAGTAATGAAGGTTTGAATGTTGTCATTTATGGAAACACTATCAGACAATATGGTTGCTTACATTAACACTATGTTTTGGTTTTGGTTTAAGACAAAAATTGCCTAGTTCAATTTAGGAAACTATAAGCGGGGGTATTGTTTCGATCAATGAGCTTCACTAGTTAAGTATTAATGATCATAATTTTGTATATTGTTAATATGAAACTTGTAAATAATATCCCTATGTTCATTAGACTTAATATATCAGTTGGCATATGTTTTGGTTGGATAAAGTAAAGATGGGTCTAAATCACAAAGTTTAGGATAAGAGGCAAAGACCAAACATTTTGGCCTAAGAAATTGAATTGCCTTGTTCATTCAATTACTTAGCAATGTAGGGATGACATCCTAGATGTTTTCCCTTCCTTAACAAGTTTTGGGAATAAGTTTTCGATAAGTGTTTACACATTTCATCTCTAAGACCGACCGGATAAAATAATTAGAAGGGTATACAATAAGGACATTTTGACGATGCAAAGTATCGTGTATGTACGGACATGTTATTTGCACTATATGTATGATGCTATGATGTTATTTTGATGCTTAGATGTGATCATTTGATGCATGGGCATAACCAAATACAAAATATACAAAGGACTAATCAAATATGACAAATAGCAATACAATCATTTTTGTATTGCATCTATTTCTTGTTGAATATAGCTATATCTTTGTATGAATAGTGAGCTTCATTGTATTGCAACTTCTAACAAGGTCGAGTCCTCTCAAAGTACTCATGTACTAAATGTATGTAATAGACTCTAAACAAGGTCAAATCTCCTAGCAGAGAACTTTCAAATTAGTGTATTGTTGTGGGTACCATCCCCATCAATGTTTTCCCTTGGTCTAGATTTCCTAAAAAAATCATGGTGTTATGAGTCTCTTATTGTTGTGTACTTTACTTTTTAGTTTATTCATTTTTGAATGCATATGGGTAGTTGCCAAAATATGTAGTTACTGTAAAATTGTTGCAATACTAATTCACCCCCTCTCAATATCGTCTATTTCTAACAACTGGTATTAGAGGTTAGTTGCTTGGAAGAAGTTTAACATCTTGAGGAAGATACCAATGGATATAAATGATTTGCAAAGGAAATATGAAGCAACACTTGAAGGTTTGGATCAAGCAAATGAAGAAAGGGAACGACCAAAGATTAAACTCAATGATGTACAAGATTGCATTAAGAAGCCCAAGGATTAGATTGATCATTCAAAGACAAAAAAGAAAAGAGTTATCCTAGAAGATCAAGGAATCATACATATTTGCTAAAATCAAGAAGGAAAATCAATCACTTGACATGAACTTGAAGTAATATCACTAAAATTGGTCAAGGTAACCAACAAAAGAAAATATGAGAAAGATAAAGTTGAAGTGGATCTGAAAGGTAAAACTAGTGAATGCAAAGATTTGAAAACTCAACTTGCAAAGGTAAAATGTGAACTTGATGATTCAAATGCAAAGTATTGAGAAATACACTAATATTGTGAAAGGTGAACTTGTTGAGACTAGGTTACATCTTGATAAGTTGTATTCAAGTAGCAATAAAATTGATGAGAAACTAATGCAGTAGAAGCCTAGAAGGGAGATTTGATAGGAATTGGATATGTGGAAGGTGAATGTCCTAAGGAACCTGAAGACAAAATTGAGCAAGAACCTATACAAAATCTTATTAAGACAATATATCATATTGAGGAACTTAAGGAACAAAGGAAATCATTCAAAAGAAGATGTTATGCTTGCAACAAACATGGGCACATGAAGAAAGATTACAAAAGTAATATAGATGTCAAACCTTTTATTGGATACAATTTCAATTGTTGGTTTTCTGGACATAAACCATATGACTGCAAGAAACTTAATCAAAGATATAATGGAAGAGCGAAAGTAAGACATATCATGACAACAAGACCTTTGGAATCAACAATGTCATTAACAATTGTGTCACATGCTACAAATGTATAACTTTGGACACATATCTAGAGATTGCAAATTGCAAGTTAATTAGAATGAACCAAGGTATGGAAATTTTGTTGTTAAATGTTACATTTGCAATAATTTGGGCTATACAACTAAATATTGTAGATTGAATGGTTTTGTGAACAATATGAGAATACCAAATGTCAAAAGGAATGATTATATAGGAAGAAGGAATAATAATGTTAGTATTACACAATACGAAAGCATTGATAAGACTTTTGTTAAGGAAGGAAATATTGTCAACAACGAAGTATGGAAGAAAAAAAATGGGTTACCACAGAGAATAGAGGAGAAGTGGTGTCAAGCACTGAGCCCTCATCTTCACCCTAAATGGTTATCATCACCATAGGGGGAGCAATTCACCAGTAAATCTTCAAACCCCTAAATAGAAATACTAAGGTATGTCAGCATAGCATGAGGTGTGTAAGGCATTATTGATCATATGCATGTTGTGTTTGGAGAAGTTTTTTTAAAGTTTTGGATGTTCACCATAAGTCTGAGCATATATTGTTAAAGGATATAAAGTTTATGTACTATAACCTTACACATTAATGGAATAAGAGATTGCTAATAATTTATAGGGTAAAGTGAAGTTTAATGTCACCATTTGAGTTATTAGGGACCTTAGAGAGCCAGAGCAAAGGATGTGGAAGGAGAATAAGGCGAGTTCAAATTCATTTGTGGAAGCCCTAAATGTGATCAATTCTGAGGTATTTTATGCATTGCAAAGTCTTTGTTTGAATCATTTTCAATTGTTGTTGAAGTAGCACTAATGTGGACAATCCCCAAATATATGGTGTTAAGAATAGATTGTGTTATCAGTTTATCCATTTAAATACATGGAAGATGACCCTGTGAGTGTGTTCTCACAAACCCTAGAGGGTGTACTAGATATAGAAGATATCAAAGCTTACATCCATTTTAAGTTGGAGTTAATTAGTAATGAAGACACTTGGAAAGACCTAAGTGAGATCTATAAGGAAGATAAGACCTTCAAGCCTAAATTCCAACACTTGCAAAACCTAAAAATTCTTCAATACATGGATTATGATGATGAATTTGATGAGGCTGAATGAATTAAGATTGTCTTAAGTAGAATTTGTGAATAGTTCTTCTGGATAGGAGGCAAACTTGTGATGATAACTAAGGAATAGTCACTAGATTAGACAATGTAAGCATCATCTGTGTTCCTACTATGATGGTTAAGAAAGTAGTTGAGACAAATACATGAATAAAATGGGATAAAAGAGTCATGATCTTATTTGATAGATGTGAGAGTGATTGCTAAGATTCTAGGTTACAAAATGTACTATAGCAGATGGCATAATTCAATGTCTATTGATGTAAGTGAAACTACTTATAAGATGATTGTTGAGAAGGAGCATTTTGATGTATGTGAGATATTGAGACAACAATTATTTGAGAATTTGAGAAGGAACAAGCAAGATAAGACTCAAACTTTTGGATTTGGGTCACTAATTTTGCATATATTCTTTCAGATTATATGGAAGTTTCCAAACATGCACCCACATGCTTGGACTGATGATATTCCTACAATGACTTTAATTACCGAACTTTACAACATACAATACACAGGCAACATTACTAGTGATCTATTTGGATTGTTTAAGGGATTTTAAATAGAAATGAAACAGAGTTATAGGATACCTATGTCAATTGTAGAAAAAGTATGCTAAAACAATGTACTTTATGGTTGAAAATGATTTCACTTGTATGGAAGTTGTTTAGCCTAGATAGATATTCATCTATCCACTTGGTTATGAAGTAAGTAAAGAAGTTTTGGAGCAACATGTAGAAGTAATGATTGCATATCCTAGAGACGGAGAAGTGGGAAGATGGGGAACATATAAAGAAAAGTTTAGTCAAGTAAGAGAAGAATTGTATAGAGGATGAAGGAAAAGGAAAGTTGAAAAGTTTGTTGAGAAGATTACAGAAAAGGAAGTCATAAGCAAGGAAGAATGGACAATGATGAAAAAGGGACGTGAATTTCCCTCAAAGTACAATTGGGAAGTTAAAGTTGAGATACTGTAAATGACAACAGTACATAAAATATAGAGGTGCTAGATACACCTATCAGTGAGCTAACAAATGTTAAGGTTAGTCCTTAATCTTGCAAGGTTACAAGGAGATCTACAAGAAGTGTTCCCATTGCTATGTAAAAAGAAACTAGTTGAATAGGCACCTGCAAGAGCTACAAAGCATAAGGCAAAGGTGCAAGGCCCAAGTCCTAAGAAACATAAGGTCGCAGAACAAAAGAAGACAAATAAACGTAACAAAATTGATAAGTATAAGGATGAAACTAAGGCAAGAAAAGAAGAAACACTAAGTCACATGGATTAACATTGAAGAGGAAAGAATGAAATAGAAGCTATATTTGAAAAAGGTCACTCCAAGTGTTGGAATGAAGGAAAATTGGATCAAATTAAGAATTATAAAAGTGGTCTCTAATCTATCTATTTTGTTGAGATTTACTGTTCTATATAACAATATAAAACTAGTCCTACCAGGTACACATAAATTCAACTTCCTATTTGTGGAAGTATTTATTAGAATTTCACAACTCCACCTTACATACCTCCATCTTGTTTGAATTAAACATGTCTTTTAGAAATTGAATATGGTGGAAACGATGTATTTTTCGAGGAATCTAAAGATTACAATTTGCATAAGAGTTATTAAGTGTTGACAACACAAATTCAATTTCTACTTCTATATCACATTAGCTTTGCATTCTTCCTTATTCTATGTTAGGGGTAGCAATGGGATTAGGGAGAAAATATTATGTTTTTCTTTTTACATATTGGGTATTTTATTGCTATGTCACTAGTATTTCTTTTAGAGGCATTCTTTGTTGGGTGTTTTAATAGGAGATTTTGGTCGATGTCACTTTGTTCAAGGAGAATAGGCAAATATAGAATGAAATGAAATTCTTATTGACTTACAAACAAGATTCTCTAGATTGTATGGAACTAGTAAATCATATTCATATAATGCTCATTGAGACCATATTTTAGAATGTAGGTAGTTGCTAATACTTGGAACAACACTTTCTAGTGCAATATCTAGTTGACTTGAATTTGATTATAAAGTGGCTGCCCTCATATCTTCAAATCTTTTCACTTCTTTGAACAGTTGCAATGCTAATCGTATCCCTTCCCATTCAAGTCTACAATTTCCTTGAGTCTTTATATAAATTTATTTGTTTTCCATATGGTTCTAAAGGGGAATCAACTAAATGAAATTACACATTGGGTCAATATTATTTTACTAACATTGCACCTTTTGAATCAAGTTCATGGTTATTATCGTATTAATATAAAACTAAAGTCCCTTTAAGATTCAATGTTATAAGTTTTTAAAACTATTTCCCATGATAATTTATAGCTTAGGTTAAGGTGGGTTGCAGAGTTTAAGTGTTAATCTTTTGAAATGCATTACTAAGATGGAAAAAAATTTCAACTTGCACTTATTTTTGTTTACCTTTGAATGCAACTATTAGCTTCAAATATACAAAATTTTGGTTCTTTTGTTCTTCCTACAAATCCAAAGCACGTTGAAATATGTTGAGACAACAAGTACAAGTTTTTATGTATTAGCGATATAACTATAATTCATCTTGATTTAGTAAAAAGTTTACATAATCAATGGTGGAGAGTATTTTCCCAAGGCTATGTCATGCAATGTAGTACACCACATCTTAAAAAATTGATGCATGATTTTTTATTCACTTATAAATTAGGTTGTGTATCTCATCCTTTTTTTGAATTATTTCAATATGTTGAAGAAAAGAAAAATTCATTTGTTGTCTCACTAGAGTTGCATTTTCCATGCGAAGAGATTACTTTACATTAAGGATGGCCAAAGAAAAGAGTTCCATGATAGACATTTGTATTTGCTTTCAAACTTGATTCTATTTCAAAAGCATTGTTGCTTTCTTTTAACATGAACAAATTTTTTTATTTTTTTAATGAATGAAAATAGTGTTTTTTAACTTCATTTTTATAATAGACATTTTATTAAATTTTATCTACATTTTCCCATCAACTTATTCCTTGAGCCTCTTATGGGTGCAAGTACTAGTAATAATGAAAAGAAGATACAAAGATTAGAATTCCAAATGACATATATTTGTAGTATAAGACTAAAACCTAAAGCCAAAGAAAAAACTAGCAATGGAGGAAAGTCATAGATGTCCAAACAATTTTAATGCACTTAACTCTTTTCCATGACTCCATATGAAAAACTCTTGACTACGTAAACACCAATACATCTTCTTTTAGATATAGAATTAGCTTCACACATGTCATGAAGCCCTTGAATTACGTAAATGTCACTCACACACACCTAAGGCCAAAAAAATGGAATACCTCATTTCCCTACAAAAGAAACCACATAAAAAAACTCCAAAAAATGAAGTATCTTTAGTAGAACCATCTACTCCTCTAGAGCTTCGAGCAATTGTCTTGCCTCTTTTGTTGATTGATCAAAACTCATATAATAGGGGTAGAGGACACTGAGTGAATAGAGCCTGCCACCTGTACATAATAAAAAACATCCATGAATTGCCCAGTGATGACATTTAGTTCCAAGAATTGTAGGGGATGAGATGATTGTGCATCTTTGTCTTCATTACCATGCCCCTTCTCCAAAGTAAGAAAAAAATGTTTAATTTGTAAGACCAATTCCTCTTCAAGCACTTTAGCATCGAACGACTTAAACATCACACACTAAGGCTTGATCCCTTAGCTAAAAGTGTTATATAGGCAAAGTTGACTTATTTTTTGAAGTTTAGTATCTTCCTTAGTGTGTGATGTTTAAGAGTGGCCCTCTAGCATTACTTTGAGTTGCACTTTTAACATGTCTATAACTCTATCTCTCTAGTGTTTTTTTTTAATTCTTTCAAAAATTGTGAAGAAGGTGTCATGTCCCCTTTTCAAATAATTAAAAAAGAAAATCTTTGCTAAGGCAGGTAGGCCCAAGAAAGTGAAGTTTCGGAAAAAGGGGGTTAATCTTTGGAAACCGTTGGACTAATAAATGAAAATTATTATTAAAATAAGTTTCATTAACCTCTCTTGGACGTGAGTTACAATTATGCCCTCTTTTAAGGGGTTTGGAGGCATTTTGGGCTCATATTCCAGAACTTGATTTTCGCTCATTCTTTGTTATTCTTCAGAGGCTGCCAAACCTGTGGAGAAGGAGACCCAAGAACGGGAGTTTGTAGGTTTCCAAGGAGACCCAAAAACGGGAGTTTGCAGGTTTTCAGGAAGGCTAAGGACGGGAGTTTGAAGCCATTCCATGTGCATGCTCATACAGAGTTTGCCTTTGTGTTGAACAGTGTAGATTTGTGAGTTTTTTGGTGTGTTTTTTGCATGAGTTTGGTGTTTTCAGTTGAGCATTTCATATCAGTTTTGGTTGCTGCTGTATTTCAGACTTTAAGCTGTTAAAATAGAGCTGAATATATGTATTGGGACGTGATTAAACTTCTGAAATAGTTTATTAGTGTTTTCGTGGTGTTTTCAGGCATTTTTGTGTTAATTTCGGGAGCCCGATGAGCATAGTTTTTGTCCTACATTTGTGAGCTGTTGTGTAAAGCCTATATAGATCTGAAAATGTCATTTTTTAGGCTGTTATGCTGCTGAAATTTTTGTAAAAATTTCCATTTTCAGATTTATTAATAATAGGTGAAGCTGTGAAGCTTTTGGCACCATTTCTGGCATACCCGATTTGGGGTTTCTTGAGAAATTTGGAGGGATCTTTGTGATATTAGTTGTTTGATTTTAACGATCTAATTTAAGGCTTGAAATATCATGTAAAATCAGAAAAGGGACATTTCAGTGGTATCAGAGCCATGATCTTGCCAGCCTGAGGGTTTGTAGAAGTTGCAGATTTTCTCACAGGATAGATGACACAATTCCCAAGAACTTGCATGAGGAGTTTGAGAAACTAGCTAATAGCCAGGTAGAGGTCTCAGATTCTACTCTGCCACAGGAGGTGGTGGGAAAGGATATCACACATATTGATAGTAACAGTCAACTTGATACTCAAATTGAGACAATTGTTTACAGGTCATCAAAGGGTGATGCCACAGGTATTCAAGATGGTATAGTTACAACAGGCAGTGACTACAGTGTAGTGGGTTCAGATGATGATTATGAGGATGTTGTTGTGCAGGATGGTGAGATACCTGGTAGAGATGAGCAGACATTGAGCATTCATGACTTTGCTGAGAAAGAGTACCAGGCACAGTTAGATGCTTCATCACATGAGGTTGAGGCTGGTAGTACTTCACATGATTTGTCCAGCCAGCTGAAGGTGAACCAAGATAGTATTGTGACTTCATTATCTCATCATGACAGGTATGTGGAGTTAGTTGGTATTGGTCATATTACTCAGGTGAGGAGTTTGCTGGAGTTACCAGTTGATTCTAGTTTACGGATATGGACTCGAGATTGTTATATTGGCATTTGGGATTCAGTTGACTGGAGATCTTTAACACTTTTTGGTAGCAGTGTTTGTTTGGTGCTATCATGGATTTGATTAGCAGATTACACGGTGTTGTCTTTTCTTGTGCCAGTATCTTGTTTGATGTTGGTATTAGTTTTTATACACCAATGTTGGGCTTTGTTCATATATCCAGTCGACCATACTTGCTGGAATGTGTTGATGATATTTCATATTTGGCAGTGTGTATAGATGAGTCCCAGGATCATATTGGCATTGATGACATCCAGGAGGATGTAGTGGGCAGTTTTGAAGACTTAGTTTCCTTGGGTACAGAGGAGTTGGACAGCAATGCTAATGTTTTTGATACTCCGTATGTTGATATGAGCTTTAGATTTGATTCACAGGATATGGATGGTAATATTCTAGAGACTAGTAACTTTGAGGACACTCCTTCAGACAGTGCATCAGAGGAGGTTTGTAGGAGACAGTCAAGCCAGTGCCATCATGTGTCTAATCAGTTGAGAGTTAGTGACCAAGACATTGCTATCACTTGCCAACATTTCGATGCTGCTCGTCAGTTGTTAGCAGTTTATGGATGGGGTTCTCCTACTAGTGATGAGCAGGGAGGAAGTTATCTTTCCTTGACAGAGATCCACTCTTTATGGGAGGCTATTCGAATTTTGAGACAAAATTATATGCAGTTGGTAGCCGACAGAGATTATCTTATGGAGTGGGGCAGTACAGCATATGATGCATTGTTGGCCAAGGAAGATGAGGTGAGTGAGCTTACTGAGCAGCTTGAGGTGACTTCTAAGATTCTTGAGAGTACACAGTTGGCTCTCAAGGAGTCACAGTTTCATTTGGCTAAGGTAACCATGGAGTTAGAGCGACTACAGTCTTTACCTAATTCTATACAGTCACAAGCTGTGGTGTTTGGTGATCCGAGGATGTCCATGGCTGAGATTTTTAGAGACAGTGGAGATGGGGATGCATCCATCCTTGATACTAACATTGGCATATCAGGTTCATTCCCACTAGAGTCAGGTTCAATTGAGTTGGGTGCTGTAGCAGATTTTTGTGGTGTGCCTAACATGGTGGTGACCTCTAGTACTAATGGCACGAAGACTAGAGATGTTGTATCAAAGACCATGTGTGACGTTGGTGAGCTGATAGTTGGCATGGTTCCTACTAGTAATACTACTCCCTTTGCAATGTCTTCAGAGGTAGTAGTCAGTTCCAACTTGGTTAATGATCGATTGCAGTTAGTTACATCTGGATTGCAGTCTGAGCCACTGACTGAGATTGGTGCATTCTATCGGCATTACACTGTGAGGTATGCTCATCTATCTACCTTTGATGACCATGTTGATGAGATGATGATACAGAGATGTACTTTGGTTCCTAGTGCTTATCATCAGTTATGGGATAGTTTGATGCCTCGGGATGAGAGTTGTGATGGACATGACATGGTGATAGGTCCTGCAATTGACAGGTTGATAATACATGACTTAGAGCAGGAGTTTTGGAGTGATGCTTTAGCAGGTGTTGTTATTGATTCTACTCCTTTGGCTATGACATCTCTTGACTTAGTTGGTGATCAGTCACAGTGGGTTGTATCACTTCTTCATGGTGAGCTGTTGACTGAGGTTGGTTTTTTTTATCAACATTATATTGCAGGGTATGTACATCAGTTAGCATTTGATCCTTGTGCTGAGGAGTGGATGGCAGACAAATTTGGTTTGGATTCCATTTCTTACTCTTTATCTTGTAATGTCTTTTCACCATCAGCAGTGTATGGGAGTTATGGTTATGAGATAGTGGCCGATGATTTGCAGAGTTGTGTTGACTGCAGGAGTTGTACAGTGTGTGGATTCTCCATACTTGGTACAGTTTCATTCGAGAGGGTTCACCATTGTTGCAGAGTTGGATTGTACATTCCATATAGGCCAGTGGGATGCGTTGATGGTATTTACTGTGTTGGTAGTTTGATTTGTCCACTTTACTTGGGTTCTGATGTTCTAAGAGTTTGTGCCTCATGGGTTTTTGATTGTGGTAGTGGTGATTTCGGAGTTTGGTTGAGCTATAATTGTCAATTTGATTATGGATTCCTCTTGGTCATATTGCAGAGGATATTGCAGGAGCCTGTGTTAATTGGTAGTAGTATAGTTCATGACTACATTTGGGATCCAGGTGGATTGATTGATTTATTGTTCAGCCATTGCTTGAGGACAAGCAATGATTGGGAGGGGATGACTTGTCATGTCCCCTTTTCAAATAATTAAAAAAGAAAATCTTTGCTAAGGCAGGCAGGCCCAAGAAAGTGAAGTTTCGAAAAAAGGGGGTTAATCTTTGGAAACCGTTGGACTAATAAATGAAAATTATTATTAAAATAAGTTTCATTAACCTCTCTTGGACGTGAGTTACAATTATGCCCTCTTTTAAGGGGTTTGGAGGCATTTTGGGCTCATATTCCAGAACTTGATTTTCGCTCATTCTTTGTTATTCTTCAGAGGCTGCCAAACTTGTGGAGAAGGAGACCCAAGAACGGGAGTTTGTAGGTTTCCAGGGAGACCCAAGAACGGGAGTTTGCAGGTTTCCAGGAAGGCTAAGGACGGGAGTTTGAAGCCATTCCATGTGCATGCTCATACAGAGTTTGCCTTTGTGCTGAACAATGTAGATTTGTGGGTTTTTGGGTGTGTTTTTTGCATGAGTTTGGTGTTTTCAGTTGAGCATTTCATATCAGTTTTGGTTGCTGCTGTATTTCAGACTTTAAGCTGTTAAAATAGAGTTGAATATATGTATTGGGACGTGATTAAACTTCTGAGATAGTTTATTAGTGTTTTCGTGGTGTTTCCGGGCATTTTTGTGTTAATTTCGGGAGCCCGATGAGCATAGTTTTTGTCCCTGCTGAAATTTTTGTAAAAATTTCCATTTTCAGATTTATTAATAATAGGTGAAGCTGTGAAGCTTTTGGCACCATTTCTGGCATACCCGATTTGGGGTTTCTTGAGAAATTTGGAGGGATCTTTGTGATATTAGTTGTTTGATTTTAACGATCTGATTTAAGGCTTGAAATATCATGTAAAATCAGAAAAGGGACATTTCAGAAGGCATACCCTGTTAACACATATTTTCATAGGAACAAACCACCCACAAGTGCATTTCCATGCTATATGCTATTGGTCTCATTAACACCACTAAAATCCTTTAGTCATTCATTCATAAATCATCGTTTTGAACAACATAACGAGACTGGTTTTCTAATAGCAAATGTGGTAGTACCAATTTATCTGCAACTATGCTTAATAGGGAAGATGATTGTAGTAAGTCCATTACATTGGGCAAGAATATTGAGACCAAATGATATGAGAAAACAAACCTCCTATTTGTTGGCATTAAGAGTTCTTCATTGATGATCTTGTGAATAACTTGTCAAAGTTTTTGATGGTGGACACAAAAGCATTGACCAAGTAAATCATCAGTGACATGTCTGTAAATGGGCATTCCCAGTGTTCAAAAACTAATTTGATCTGGTAATTCCTTGACAAATAAGCTCAATAAAATGTTATGAAACCAAATGAAGTATTATATATTGGTGATAAAAACTCCTTTCTAGAAAAAAAAGTTATATGTGACATTACACATGTCAACTTTTAGAAATGTTTCACCATTTAAAACTAGTTATTACTAACAATTGTAAGCTTTTGTGCTTGCAACAATGGGCCGATGAATGTTAAATGTTGAAGTTGATGAAAGATCAACCCCACATCTCCCAAGAATCACTTGCATGCAAACACTTGTTACAGAAAAGGAGAAACGAAAGTTATGGAGGCTAGAATTCCCAGATCCATAAATGACACATTCTTGATGAGCAAAAAGATAAACTATTATTATCAAAAGTAAATCAATGTTTATTATAGAGAGAGATCGTCTCTATAAAGGAGATCAAAACCCTTATAGGTAACTAACCTAGGTTGCATGATAATAATTAATAAAAGAATTAATTATTATATGCCCAAATTTTAGCTTAAGTAAACTAGAGATAATAAGTGACTTAATAATTAAAACAATATGATTTAAGTAATATGAGAAAACATTATTACTCTAACATTAAATAATAAAATTATTTTTAAAATACAATTTATTTAAATATATATATATATATATATAAATTCAAATAGTTTTGACAATATTATTGGCATCATGGAAGAAATGATTATTGAATAAAGTCCAACCAATATTACCAAACCAAATATAGGGGAGAAAAAGAAGGACCTAAGTCTACACAGGTTATTGATCATGATAGGTACTATTTCAAACCAAGCCAAGCTTTTGAGATTAGGAAATGATGCAGTGCAAGACAAGATAATTCCCAAAGGAGATTGTCCTAGCCCCCAATAGTTAACACACAACAAAATATAAAGAAAACATATATTAAGATCCACAACAATGTCAATTCTGATAATAGAATCATAAGATTTTTATTCAACATGCCCGACAGTAAGGCCTTTCAGATTACAACCAAATACAAAGCAATTACAATAGTAATTTTGGAAGACCTCGCAATATCCAAGCTCCTAGCTAGTCCAGATCCACACTCTAGTAGAAACTCCAAGCAGAATCTAAACTTGTGTTCACAAGCCACCAAGCAACCTTCTTGTTTCCCAAGCCCACACTTAGCTACTAGCTCTGCTCAAACTTCACTCGTCTCAACTACTCATTCTCCATGCTAGATCATTATGTTTCAAGACTCCACAAGGCCCTCTACTTATACCCAACTAAGCCACAAGTCAACCTAGCAAGTTACACATTAAATAAACCCTTTTATAGATACATATTTAAGCCACAAGTCTACCTACAACAGATATTAAATACCGAATTCCTTAGAAGACTTACAACACCTATTTAATACACATAGGACCAATAGACAAGACCCAAATATGCACAAATGAATTCCCATAATCACTCCATATCATGATCACACTCCTCACACATTAAATGCACCAAGTCGATTGATCAAATCTGCAAGAACTTCGTCTGGCAAGCCCAAACTTTGAGCGTGAACAACCACCAACCAAGCATTGTCGAACAACATAGTAGAGGTCGAGAAATGCAGTATAAGTCAAGCTACATATTGTATACTAAGCTCCTTCAACGACCAAGCTCCTTAGTCAATACTACATCTAGGAACTGCCCAATAACGACCAAGCATCACCTCTCTTTGATTGAGTCATCCACTCCAAGGTCCAACCACTTTAGCATGTAGGATTGTCAACTACCCTAGGATGCTCCTACTTCAGACACCCCCAAGTGTGAAGATATGTTCTTAGTAGCAGGAAGAACATCTTTTGGGATTCAACACATAAACTCCAAACTAGTTCTTCACGTACATATCCTCCAAGTCTTCAACTTCTACACTCTTTCCCTTGTTCAATTTTTGTCAATCCTTTCTAGCAACAAAAATCTGTTTGCTCTACTTTTTCACATGCATCCTCATTGTTCCACAAGTTTTCTTTCCATGTCAATCTCTAACCCTCTTAGAATCCTTCAACTCATTTTGGCTACGATTACTCAGGTTCCTCCTATTGAGTTCTTCATTCTACGAAGGAACCAGGGAATGTTGCTTGCCACCTTTCTCAATAGTAATCACGTTTTTGACACAATCATGTGTAGCCCTAAAATCATACTATCAAGGTCTACCAAGCAATATGTGACAACTACTCATGTCCACAATATCACACAACACTTGATCCTTATACTACCCAATCTGAAAATCAACAAGACATTTCTCCCCTACTTCCAAAGAATGATCATCTTGCAACCAACCAATCCTATAATGACAAGGATGTCTCATTCTCTTCAAATCGAGTCTATGAACCATCTCCTCAACAATAAGGTTATCTATACTACTACCATCCACAATCACTTTGTAGATTTTACCACTAGACTTAAAACCAATCCTAAACAAATTATTCCTTTGACAAGGGTCCAGTGCCTTCTTACCAAACAATACTCGCCAAGCCAACAAATTCACAGATATGTGACCTTCTTTGTAGTGCCCACACATAGTTTACTTTTCCATTATATTTACCAAACTATGTTTATGCCTATTTCATGTATGTGTTAGTTTCAAGGGTATTGGATTTATAATTATGAAAATATTTCATGACTTGGATTACATGTATATCAATAAATCATTACTTAATTGACTATATTTCATGTTTTGTGTAATGACTATGGTTACTAGTGCATTAATGATGCTTTAATAATGATTACTTCATATTCATAATGATGCATTATTTTATCTAAGCATTTGATGTTTGACTTATAATTTTTATGGTACTTACCCCATACTTGCATGTGTATGGTGTGTGTGTCTGTTTTATCTTTCTGTTCGTCATGTTTGATGTGGTTAAGGGAGGGAGTTGTAGTCACCTGCTAGTTGGGATCTGCACGATGTACCACTCCTCGCTATTGCCTGTTTAGTTTAGATATATTTATATACATGTACATGCTTGTCTTTTATGCAAAATGTAAGTATTGGGCATTGACTTCCCTGAATTTCCAGGATGAGCATGCCCTATCACAATAACTCAATGGTAAGAATGGGGAGATAATATTCAGGTCCAATCCCAACAATAGCCTAAATACTTGTCTTGCAAGGAGGACTCATAACTGACTTCCCACCCTTTTTAAAACCCGTGAGTTTAACTTTGTCTGTGTTGTTTGATTTTGAGTTTCGATCTATTTTGGTAATGTTGCTTTGATGTGGATTTCGCTATGTGATTTATTTAGTAAAGGATTTAATTATAATATTTTGGTTTTTTTTTATTGGTAAACGGCCAAGGCCATGATGCTATATTATTAATCATAAAATAATTACAATAGCATTTCACCATTCAAACGGGCACTGGTAGGAAAGAACGAGGAAAGAAAACCTCCAGTCTAGCCCAAGACCTCAGTCCTATATTATTACATCATAAAAGGAGCATACCCAAGTCAGAAAATTCTATTTATCCATTATATTACAAACATTTGTTTACAATGATAATCAAATACATCACTCTTTGAAGCCACCAACGCCTCTTGCTAGAGATTCCATTATTTCCTTTTTGTTTATGCATAGATACCAAATTTGCTCATCTTTGTCTTACTATCTTTCCATCAAACTAGTTAATGAACTATATTAAGATAGAATTCCATCTAATGCAAATCAGAATACATAAATCCTAATTAAAAAACAAAGATAGGGCACCAATAAATACAATTAAAGTCTCCTATAAATTCCAGATCATAAAACTAATTATGCCTGACCTAATAGGACAAACGATTGATTAAAAGCCTAAAGTCGAGATTATGTCAATAAAAAAAACAAGATTTAGATTTAGATTCGACTGCTCAATTCCAATAAATAGGTCTAACAGTATCCACCCTCGATTCCTTTTTTCCATACTCTGGCCAACATTGTTAAACTGCAGCAACATCTTATATACCAATATAGAGATGTCTTATTAAATATAATAGAACCATAATAGGTGAAGAAACTGGATGACAACAGAGGACTTGAAAACATAAACTGAATGCCAACTAAGGATAGAAGCATACACCTGAATGCCATAGTATTAAACATAATAAATTCTACTAATTTAGCCAGTAATTTGCGAGTGACATGTAAAGTACATAGTTAAGGAGAAATATAGGCCACCATCCCTATTTATCTCCAGGATTCTAATCAATTGTAGATAAAACAAAATACCCTCCTTAAAACGAAATCACAGGAACAACCTCGCTATTTCCTAAGAAAATCCAATACAGGATTTTAAAATCTAAGATACTAAGCAAGAGGTTAGTTATATATAGTAAAACGAACATACATAAGCATAAATTGAATAGCTATGAGTATTGTCAAAATAAAATATGTCAACAAATACTTCAACAATCCATCATAAATATTAAGCCCTTACCAGTCAATTAACCATCGCTCAAACATATATCTATCATTGTCATAGTAATACTATTAACGAGCTTAGAACCAGGATGGATCTTGCTAAGCAACATGCATTATTTTAGAATTCAAGTTGCTATCATCATGCTGATTCTTGTTATTACCTTACCATTTTTGCCCTACAAACATAAACGACCTATTATTCAACTAGAATGTATGATCTATCTCAATTATTTGAGAAATAAAAGGAAATAAAATCGTTTGACAAGTGTATAGCAAAATATCTAGTTTGAGGGCATGCATAGGAGATATTGACATCCACTTAAAATTCCTAAAAACAAATATAGTTGTGAATCCTGTCAAAAACAGAGCATGAAAACCCCAAAATACAGAAGATATGCATGAAATGCCTAAAACATCTTAACCCTTGCAGGAGTCCAAATTCGAAATGCTCCAAAAAGGTAAAATTAATAACCAGACTTCTTATATTCCATATAATATATATACATGATATACAGAGTTCATCTCTCCATTCGTTTACATCTATAATCTGCTAACATCTGAGAATGCAGTTCATATAGAGGAATGTCATAATCTATTAATCTTAACATATACCCATCATATAAACAACGATATATATGATATCTATCTACTGCCATATTACTAACCCTATCCAAAAAATAGAGCA